>KE371892.1:623072-640379 GCA_000418225.1 Zizania latifolia
TCTCTCGCAATCGCGCTTACATCATGGTGGGCCCCGCGTAGCAACGGGCAGTTCTCAAAAAGGAAGCGGAGGCCAATTCGGCTCCCTTCGGGCACCCCTCCGTCTGTTCGAACAGTTTGGCGCGCGGGCAGCGCGACCCTGCTTCGCCCTGCCCCCGCAAGGGGCTATGTTGGGGAGCAGGGGCTCCTCCGAAGGGTAGGCGCGTCCCGAAGGTGAGCCATTCCTGAAGGACCTTTCCCCAAAGCCGAAGGCCAGGAGCTGGACGCCTCCGAAGGATAAGTGCACCCCGAAGGGGAGCCCTCCCCGAAGGCCTCTCCTCCGGGGCTTGGGGGCTTCGGTGTCATGAGCGAAGGGCATGGTGCCGCCCCTCGGCACCACGAGGAGCCCAAAGCTTCCACTAGGGCGACCTCCGAAGGTCAGGAACTCCGAGCCAGCCTCCGGGGTACGGGCCCAGGGCCCCTTAGGATCCGAAGGAGGGCCCCCGTCTCTCCGAAGGCTGGCTCCCTCAGAGGGTGTCCTTAGGGGATAGACCGTCCCTGTCTGGCTGTCTGCCGCCCTCGTGTGGGCGGTCCAAAAGAGGAAAGCAGGTCTCTGGCTAAGGTATAGAGACATGCGGTCCTCACTTGCCCCTCTGCCCCAAGGTACAGGGTAGGTGGGGACTGTCCCCATAGGCTCTACCAACCCGCCTGGCGCATGTCAGGCGGGCAGTTGGGCTGCCAACTCCGTGACCGTGTCAGGGAGTCTGCGGGCCCCTCCCCTAAGCCCTCCAGAGATCACGGAGGCTAATCCCGGACTGATGTAGACAGTAGGGCCCGCTTGTCGGTGAGAAACGCACATGTACCCCCGCTAGGGCACTATTGTAACTTCCTGTTCGCCACGAGCTTATATAAACTGATGCCTTGCCATGCAAGAGCAGGTTTTTTCGGGGGACCAATTCCACTCTATTCTCACACTTCCATTCTCCTTCATGGTTGGGACATACTTTGTCCCAACAACTACCTTTATTCTTCAATAGATAATATCCTAAAATGCGTGCAGTCAAACCTCAAAACCTGAAATTATTAATGGATTAAAAAAATAGGATTTGATATGTGAAAATGGTATTGGTAAATTTTTCATGAAAAATTCTTTAATGTAGTTATATTTTTTATCATTTTTATAATCATATAGCTATAAAAAATAACATAAAAACATGTACATTGAAGACCGTGTCGATGTCTAAAACATCATCCTTTTGAGAACGGAGATAATACTATTTATAGTCTTGAAGTTTCTTTTTTTCTCAGGCCAAAGTCTTGTATGGGTTGTATGTTTTGATGCTTGTATTAGTCAATATAAGGTAGATCAAACAGACCTTTTATTATCTGAAATTCTTGCTGTGGTAAGAGGTTTACTGACTTTGATATTTGAACTTAACTATTCATGCTCATAAGTCAAAACTTTATGCAATTTCCATTATGATTTCACCACATGCTATTCTTGTGCACGAAATCTTTGTGAAAAATATCGTCCTTCCAGAAACCTGATGGCAAAGCAAGATATGTCCGAGCTTGGATTCAGAAACGTGGACGTTGAGAATGTAGCTCCTGACAAAAACTACAAACTGGATAGTCCTGCAAGTGGTTCGAAAGAGGACAAATAGCTGTTTGATTTTGAGGTCGCTTTGTTTGTTTCTTATGCAAGGTCATCATCCAGGAGATCAATCGAAATCTGAGTATAAAGAAGAAAATAAATAGCAAGGAAAGTGATGGGAACCAACACTACAAAATGATGGAATTTCCTCTTGCATTGTTAGAATTTTCAGAACTAACGACGGTGGACATGTTTGGAAGTAAATTTCTTGTGAATTTTTATCTCAAACTCATAAAAGTTGTTTGTTTGCCTTTCAAGCAAAGCAGTACTTCTTTGAATTTTCGTCGCACCACTTTCGCAAGTGCAATTTGGTACAAGGTTACTCATATAGAGCACTTACAAAAGGTTCAAGTTATCAATTTCTTGAAATTTTCGTTCTTAAGAAGCAGTTGGTACAATCTGCATTTGGTGAATGACTGAAGGCATCAGTACACGGTCATCGCTATCTCCTTTTTCAGTTTATCAACCGGATCTCAAACTGCTTGTTCGTGTTAATATCCTTAAACTCCAATGGTTATCTCTGAATCTGCAAATTACCCAGCTTGAGCTTTCAATTTGGACGGGTTTACCAGGACTATATGAGTCAGAACATGTCAGTTTTTTTCCTAATACTACCTCTGTTTCGTATTGTAATTTGTTTGACTTTTTTCAAAATCAAATTTCATTAACTTTGATCAAATTTAAATAAAAATATATTGATATTTACAATATCAAATAAATACACTATTAAAACATATTTAATGGTAAATTTAATGAAATCAATTTGATGTTGTAATTGTTGATATATGCTTTTATAAAATTGTTTAAAGCAAAAAAAGATTTATTTTGAAAAAAAATCAAACAACTTACAATAGGTAATGGAGGAATTATGTCATATTAGAAAAGACAACATTTTTATGTTGTATTTGGCGTGAAGCATCGGAGATCCTTCACCATCCAATTAAAAAACATAACCTAATGTTTGGTTTTGAGTCATGGGACGGAGCGGACCTCACCAACCTGTCCGTTATAGCCGCACCTATAGGACAAGAGCCGCGATCCCGTGATCCCGTCATAAAATGGGACCATGAAAACTGTGAATTGGATTTAGTCCTATTTTTTAAGTTACAAATTCTAAGGTAACTAAATAGAATTAGACATCAATTCAATTTTTGTTTTGATTTGAATTAAAGGTCTAATTCAATTCAACAATCCAATTCAGAGACCCAAATATAGGTGAATTGGATTTGGTGCATTGGTTACAAAATTCTTTGACAACCAAACACAAACATTAGAATTAGAGAGCAATTCAATTTTTGTTTGGATTTAAATTAAAGGTCTAATTCAATTCATCCAATCCAATTCAGAGATATAAACGGAGGTGAATTGAATTTAGTCCAGATTGTATTTCAAAGTTATAAAATGCTTGGCAACCAACACACAAACATTAGAATTAGAGAGCAATTCGATTTCTGTTTGGGTTCGAATTAAAGGTCCAATTCAATTCATCCAATCTAATTCATAGATCCAAATGGAGCCTTATGTGTTTTCTTTCCAAAGTTTATTCAATTATTTTTAATTGGGTACGTTAAGTAACAACAGTGTTGTGGAAAACGCTTGGTACGGCATTAGTCGTTCGCGAACGCACAAATATCATCATTAGCGATTAATCAGTGGTTTATGTTTAATCAGTCGTATAATTAGCGTGATTACAAACACATACCCGTATCCGTACCCGTTACCCCGACGGATAAAAACATGTGCCTATACCTATTGCCTACGAGCGTTGTATACCCGTTTACCCATGAAATGACACCGAGGGACCATGAGGCCGTGGCGGCATGGGGGCCAGGGCTGACAAGAGGACCGGCGCAGAGGTTGGCCGAAGGCTCACCACGACGGCGAGGGCTCGTAGCGGGGAGGGCGACACGGGGCAGGGGCGTAGCAGGAGGCGTCTGGGGCTTGCAACGGCGAGGGCGACACGGGGCACGGGCGAAGTGGGAGGCGGCGGGGGCTCGTAGTGGCGAGGGCGGCTCGTGGCAGGGGCGGATCGAGAGGGCGGCGTGTGACGGGGAAGGTACGTGGCGGCGCAGAAGGGCCACGCAGGCCGGCGCGAGGGGGCACCGGATGGCTCGATGCACTAGATCTGTTGGAGGAGAGGGTGGTGGCTGAGTGGTGTTGGGAGGAGAGAGAAGGGAGAAGTGAGAGGCTAGAGTTTGGAATTGGTTTTTATACCTAGGATAAGCGGGTAAACAGGTGAAGCGGGTATGGGTAGTCAATACCCATATCTATACCCGTTTACCTATCGAGTATGATATGAGAAGCATACCCGATCCTAATAGGGTTTTTACTCGTAGGTAAACGGGTAGAATTACCATCCCTATTAGAGATTCAGATTCCTAGAGAAATGTTCAGATTTAAATTCTGTGTAGAAACGTTTCTGAAGAGAAACATAATCACTCGTTGCAACCATTTAGCTGGTTGTCTGGATTCAGATTCTAAAAAGAGAAGAAAGTGGTGACATTGTTCAAAATGCCTTTGGCCATTCATATAACACGCATAGAATTATTCACAGGCAACAATATAAGCATGAGGAGATTGCCTATGGGCCTACAGCCATTCCTTATCATCATTAACAAAATGCCAAAGCTCACTCGGATCGCAACGACAAGCATTAGGAAAGAAACTAGCAGGAGAGACGAGATAGCATGCGAGAAGAGCCCTTTACCCTACTAACCAGCAGGAAACAGAGTGTTCCGACGTGGATCCACATACAAGAGGAGTCATGGAGCTCTCTCTCAGCGGTGCCCCGGTGTGGATCATGCGGTACGCCGACGTGGAGGTGACGTGTCTAGGCGTGGAGTCTGCTGCACATGAAGTCTAGGCATGAACAACGAATGGCAGATGTGTAATTTTGCTGGAACAGGCAGGTGTGGGGGCGAGAGAATCACTGCGAAACCCGTTTTCACCGTTTCGCTGTTTCTACAGTACGCTGATTCGCTCTAGGCCAATCACTCCACAGAATGAGCCGTTTGACAGCGATTCTGCCGTTTCTGTGGAGAAATGGAACCAGAATCTGCTACTAAACGCCCCCAAATTAAACCTATCACAATCTAATGTACAATTACGAGTATTGAGACCTATACTTCAACATATGTTGAGTAACTCTATTTAATAATTGTAGGAATATATTCAGTATATGTAGTTGTATGCATTTACCTCTCAAAAAAAGTAATTGTTATCAACTATATACATGTATCTACAGAAATGTCAAGTTAGAAATGTCAAATTTCTTATCTTTTGATAGGCCCTCTCCGTTTATATGGATTATCGAAGACATACTTTATAAATTCATAAATAGTACAAATTTGTTCGAAACCTTTCTTAATCAGCACCTCTAAGAAATTTTGAACCAACCTTTTAATATTTAAATAGTTTCGTTGTGTATTTAAATAATTGTGTTAAACTCAGATTCGTTAGATCTGCCTTTCAAAATTAGCGTGACATGTATGCCTGTTTGATTTTTCAGTAATTGAATACATATTGAATACTCCTATGTTTTTTTAATAAATTGCTCTTTTATTGTAAAGTTAAGTTAAGTGAATTTTATATTTATATCCCCAGCTTATAACTGGACCAAAACCATGTATCATTCACACAAAATACTCCTAGTATAATTTATCAAGTTATATAAACAATGCTTTTTCCAGAGCACCAATATTTAATTTCTGTTGCGCAGACAAAACACGTGCCGGCAAATTACGTCACCGCTCACCCGTTTCCCCCACTTCGGCGACACCGCGTTATATTTTTTGCCCAACTGACACAAGGGCCCACCACCAGTTCGTTCTCGGTCCCACTTTCAGTGAGACGGAGAGACGTGAACGTGACACCCACCAAGTATTAGAAATGACCCGACGCTCGGGTGCATCTCTCTCCCCGCCCCCTTCGTCCTCCCACCGCGCCGCGGCGGCGAGTCCAACGGCTGCGGCGCCGGTGACTGGCTTCTATATCTCATCGATCCTACCTACAGAAAGCCCGTACTGCCAACGACCCGGCTTAACCGGCCTTCGAATCCTTGCTCCCTAGTTCGCCGCCGCCTGCGCCGAGCAGCGTCGATCTCCATCCCGCGAGCAGCAGCGCCGGAATCCTGCCGTTTCCGCCGCATCCTCGCCGGTGAGAATCCATACAGACATCATCCTTCTCATTTCTCCCTAGTCCCTACCCGCACATTTTCTCTTTGCCTTAACCTTAGCTTCTGTTCTAGATCTGGAAGCTTTTCTCTTTGCCTTACCCTTATTACTAGAATAATTTCTAGCAGTTTGTTTCCAGAAATTTTTGGGTTCAGCTGTACCCCATGCCCCACGCTAGGTCCTCCCCTGAAATTGATAGCAGGCTGCCTCAGTGCCTCGCTCGTTCCGATACACCGGTTGATTCGGATCTGATTCTATCTTCAAGGTCGTTCATCGTTTCACCAATTTCTTGCGATTAGTGTGTTCTTGTAAGTGATAGATCATGTGAGCTATCATCATGTTCCTGTCACGCTTTATACGTACCATTCTGAGTTCCTTTTTGGAAGTACCCAACTAGGTATGCTGAGTTCGTTTTGTGAGCTAGTTAGTGGACGATTTGTTGGGGGGTTTTGTGTTTTCTCTGAGAATTGAGACGATTCGATCTGCTTAGTGTCGCAGTTTGGAGCATTTTGCTGCTGGTATGAGACAGTGTTCCTGTTCCGTTGGTTTGGCATTTTTACTGGTGTCGCTGGATATCCAACTTGAGTCCATCAGGTTTAGAAAGTTTAATTGAGATCTTGTTGATTAAATGACAGTTAGTTCAGCAAGTTTAGTCTTCATGTAGGGTCGATTCAATTGATTGTTTTGGGGCAATATCTGCTTCCTGTGAGGCTGTGATCTTTATGGTGCCCTTGTAGATCTTGTTGATTAAATTGCATTGGCTGGAGAGCTTCTGATGTCATATGCCATAAGGATAATCTAATACAAATCTTTCTTTCTTTCTTTCTCTCCAGTTTACCTGTCTAGTCCTAGCCTGTTAGGAATTTCTCTGGTGCAAATAACGAAGCACTGGGGGGTGGGGGGCAGCTGACATTTTTGCCATAGTCTTACCAAAGGTTTTTTCCTTGCAGAGATGACAGGCTAAATGGGGAAGTATTGATATGGCATGGTCTATTTTGTTCTCGGTATGTAGAAAAGGTAGTCTGTAACCATACATGTTTATTAATACAACTACTGAAATCTAGATATGGAGGATGATAATGGCCTTGAGCTTAGCTTGGGCCTCTCTTTGGGTGGGTCATCAGGAAAATCTAAGGCTAGAGATACTCCTCTAGAACCTAAAGCAGAGCCTCAAGTGGAAGAAAGCAGTAGCAAAGGTGGTTCACAAACTCCGGAGGCTCCTTTTGTGCATTACTATCAAGCAAATGCAGAGAACCAAGAACACAGTAGCAAGCAGAGGCACAGCCCTGCTGTGCCATCTTTTGGGAACATCTGGGGACAGCCAGGGAGTTCCTCTGCTCCTGTGGTAGATGGATCCAATGAACCAATGAACCGTCAATCTCCGCTCCCGAGGTATCAAGATGGCTGGGTTTCAAATAACAATGGAAATTCTGATGAACAGAAGCCAGTCTCCAGTAAACGTAAATTGCTTTCTGAAGAAATAAATTTTCAGAAGAAGCCTAATACAGCTGCTGAGCAGCCTGATGCATTCAGTAAGAGCTCTGATGGATGTGTAAAAAATGCTCCTATTTCGATTAGCACGGATGATGGTTCAACAGGTGAAAACGAGGATGTTGCAGAATCTGAAGCAGAAGGCTCAAACTCTTGGTTGGTTGCACAACATGAAGACAATGCTAAGGGCTCTGCTGTCAATAGAGGATATGATAGAAAGAGATCCAGTGATGATGCCACAATTGGTTTTCAAGGAAAGAGGCAACCAAGTTTCTCAGGAAGTGAATCCAGCTCTGGAAAATTACCACAAGGAAATCCTTTGTCATTGCAAGCATCAAATGTTGTTGCTGTGCCATATCAAGTCCCAACTCAGGTTTCAGCTCCTCCTAGCACAGCCAATGCATCAATTTTCCCTCCAGTATGTACAGTGCAGTTGAGGCCACCTACAAACAATGGACTAGCTGTTACAATGGGCAGTAGCTCCCAGGTGGCTTTTGGTTATCCTGCTGTCCAGCTACCAACACTTGAAACAAGCTTGTCATGGGCTTTTGGTGCTCCACCTCATCCTCATGCTATGTCCTCTTTTACTGCAAAAGACAAAGTTGAACGTGCAGGAACCAAGCAAGCTGATGATGGAAAGAAACCTCAAGGTTAGCCCTTTCACCCTCCCAGGATTAAAAAAATTCTTATTGTTAACATACTCTTATATATGTTTATCCTAAATAACAGATTTGTATTAAGTAAAACAAAAAGTAAATACTTGATCTGGATATAATCTGTCTGATCCGTACATTTTAACACAGAAATAAAAGCTTATGGTTCTGTTGCAAAATGTCATTGTTGAATCATTGTTTGTTGGGTCTGGTACTCTGGTATGATGGAAGCAAATTTGAGACATGCAGTATCATTTAGTTTCAGAATATTTCTGATGCTTGTTATTGGGAGCTACATTACATGTACACAAACAAGAATTGCCTTAGTTTTGATATTCGATAATCTGGTAATGTAAAAACACGTGAAAAGGTAATTTTAGTATGCTTCTTCTGTGCCGCTGTTTTTATGCCAAAATTACACGTGCATGTTTGAATTTCCCAGTTCAATTTTGAGTACTGATTCATTTGCACATATATTTATTTTTCCAACTGCAGAGGCTGGTGCTTCCTCTTCTGCTCCTGTGGAGGATGACAAGAAATCAGATAGGGGATTATCTCTTATGGGCTCTGCTATAAGGCCAGGCATCGCACCAAATGTTAAATTTGGAGGTTCTGGATCGTACCCTGACCTTCCCTGGGTTTCTACCACTGGGACCGGACCAAATGGCAGATCCATATCAGGGGTAACATATACGTTTGGCAGAAACGAAGTAAAGATAGTCTGTGCCTGCCATGGCGCCCACATGACGCCGGAGGAGTTTATGCGACACGCAAGTGCAGATGCTCTGGGCCAAGAAAATAGTTCAACTTTACCGACATTTCCAGTTGGGAACGAAGCAACTTCAGCCCAAAACTAATTGGCCGATCCGAGTGATGGTTTAAGAGTGCTTGACCAATCCTCGTTGCTGCCTTATATTATTCCGTATCGGTGCTCATATGATATTTATCTTGTAAGTTTAGATGTGTGATGTTTATTTTAGCTTTGATGTTGAGGACCAAGATGTTGCCTTTCTAGCTCCTAGTGCATCTTTCTAGGAAGATTAACAAATTTGGAGCTCTAATAACCTGAATTCTGCTCTATCCATAGCTTTGCCTATTGATGGTTTAGTGGAATAAACGAATACGGCCTCCATGTGTTTCATGAAGCTAAATCTGCACCTTGAGACTGGATTTTCGTGGTGTTATTATCACATCTGTACATGGCTCTATTCATATAAAACGGTAACGGTTATACCAGCAGCGTGCTAGTATGAATCATGCACATTTTACTGGAACGAGAGTATGCAACAATCACTTGTCTTTTATTCGTGACATGGCAATTTGTTGGATTTTTCACACCAAACATCATTCTTTGGAAGGGAGTTCTTTTGAAAGAAAATCATCGCATTCCAAAAGGATAACCATGTCCTCTATAACACACTAACAAACATTTACCTCGCATTGATCGATGATGCTAACCATCCTGATATCCGATCCATTGTCGTTGCATTGCACGGACACAGTGAGGCATGCAGAGGCTTACCCATGCCAACAGCTGCTCGCCTGCTCTCAGGCTCATCAGGCAACATCACAACAGCAATTCAACGTGATCACAAAAGTTGGGGTTTCTGAAATTTACTTTGCGTTGATGGAACATACTATGAGTAGAGAGAAAAGGTGATTATTTGTCTAAGTTGAGGTATATAATTTATAAATGTTTAGGCCCATCTGAAGAAAATAATATCATGCCCTATTTTTATGTGTATCTAGCAAGTGAGAGTATATATCTCAAATAGACTGGTATATAAAATTAACGCTTGATGTCTAGATATCGATACGAGATTTGACCAAGTTGGTTAAGGTATTATTAAACTATAGGAGATAAATTATTTATTGTATAAGATTTAATAATCTATAAAATTATATCTTCTACCAAACATTTAAACAAATACCTTATATACCAATAATATAAATAGTTATACGATAAACACGCTAATCTCAGGTGTGCCAATTTCCTAGACTCACAGACGAATCACGTAATGGGCCAAAATTATAGATTAATTTCCGGCCAACTTAAATCTCGACCCACCGAAAAATCAAACTTAAAATTATGGCCCACCTACATTCATGGGCCGTAATTTCAGCCCATAAAAATGACGCCTCCTATAGATTAAGGAATCACTGCGTAGCAGTTAGAAACCCAAAGAGCATCTTCGTCAGACCTCGTCCTCTCCTCCGCCACCGGGTCTTCGCGCCGCCGCCTCGGAGAAGGGAGGGAGGCCGCCGACTTCAGAAATGCCGACGGTAAGCGTCGGACGGGACCGCCTCTACGCCGCCCTCGGCAGGACCTACAGTAAGCGACCGTGGCTCTTGCGCCCCCATAAACCCCATCCCGCGAGAAATCCCAGCTGACCACGGTGCTCTCTTCTGGCGGCTGCAGCGCAGGAGGAGTTCGAGGCGCTCTGCTTCGAGTTCGGGATC
Organism: Zizania latifolia; assembly: GCA_000418225.1. NCBI lineage: Eukaryota > Viridiplantae > Streptophyta > Magnoliopsida > Poales > Poaceae > Zizania > Zizania latifolia. Next base: position 633,481 of record KE371892.1, read on the forward strand.
GAGCTCGATGACGTGGTGCGCCGGCGCTAGGATCTGGCTGAGACTCCCCCCTTCTTGCTTGTGTGCTTTGGTTTCGACTTATCTGATTTGGGGTGTGTGTGGATTCGTGCAGACTACGGAGAAAACCATCATACGGAAGGAGAAGCACCTAGACGAGGACGGCGAGGTGGACGGCGACGACGAGGTCATATACAAGATCGAGGTCGCCGCCAATAGGTGAGGGAATTTTGGTTCCAGGAGATAAAATTCGTACTATAGCTTGACTGGTCTGAAATGAGTCTTAGCTGGTGTTCCCCCCCCTATTACATTAAGCTTCAAATTGATTGTTATGGTCTCTGGAATCACTATTTCAGTTGATCTTCAGTTTCTTCGTGTTTCATGACATGCGTGTGATTCATACTGTCGATTTTTTTGATAGAGTTATAGGGTGGTTTCTGTGAATTGGTGCTTCCCTGGTTGCTGTAATGCTTCTTATTTCAGCTAATCAGCTGGTTGATGCTTGCAGCTATCCATTGATAGGGAATGCATCGTTGAGAAACTTTGGTTTTGCTATTTCAATCCAAATTTTGTGACAATGTTATGAGAAGTCAGAATTCCGTAATAGTGTGTAGGACTATGTGGAGATCAGCCTCATAATCTGTAGTAATGCTGCTTCATTAATTTCTGGTTATTGATTCTGTTGCTCCAGCATCTAGCTAAGAATTGCCATACGTAGGGTTCAGTTGATATGATTTTCGCTTCATGGATGCAAACTTCTGCATTTGGTTGTAAAATCTTGGTACTGGTAGGCTGCTTGTTGTCTTTTTCTTTGTACCTTTCTTTATCAATTAGAGTACATTAACTAGTTAGTAATGTCTTTGATGTTTTGACTTTTGAGCTACACAATGAACCATTTTTTTATTTTGCACGATGCTACTGTTCGTTCTGTACTCTTTGTGGGTGAGACATAGCATAAGAACGAAGTTTACTTTTCTTAGGATCTGCATAAAATACAAGGCTAATATGACTTATTCCTTTGTAATTGAACTTAGTGATTACAAGTCATCCGACTAATCACGATTAGTCAGCCTGATCGGTTTTTTTCAAGCGATCAGGTACTTTGATGCGACTAGATCGATCAGATTTCTGATCGGTCGACTAATTGCAACTAGTCGACCGACTAAATGGTGGCTGACTTGTTCTGTCCGCTGGTGTGATAGAAAATTTGTCCCAGACTTCCAGCCCAGCCCAAGACTGAATAAACCCTAGCAGCAAAATAGACCTAGCTGCACAGCCCCCCTTCCAACCTTCCAGCTGCACGCCCGCACGAGACCTGGCCACCTTGGAACCCTCTCGGTCTCTCTAGTCGTTCACCGTGCCAGTGTGCCTCCGCCTCCCTCCATCCGCCTCCGGAGTCTGGCCCTAGTGCCCTCCTCCAGTCCTCCCTCTCGGCCTGACGGCCTCTCCATCGCGCTGTGGTCTGGCGAATCGGCGATTTTCTAGATGGCGATCCAGCCTCTCTGCTCATCTGCTGCAGCGTTGCTCGCCCTGAAGCTGTCCAGTCTTCGACCTGCTCGGCTGCTCTGTTGTCTGTGTCTGCTCATCTGCATTCTGAAGGTGTAGTTGTGCCCTTGGCCCTTGCATTCTGAAATTTATTATTTCTGCAACACGGTGTGCAAGTCAACGACTAATCTATGATTAGTCGCGACTAATCGACTAGTCGGTGCCCCTACGACTAGTGTCAACTAGACGATTTGAAATCATTATTTGAACTCCAATGAAGCACTTTGCATTCAGCTTGATTGGAAATTTCTTTTATTCAATAATCATGGTCCTAGGCATGCACTTGAAGTGTCTTGTTTAGCTTTTGGGAAACACACTTTGACATCTCAAACCGTCACATGTTTAATTGTCCATTGCAAATGCATGCAGGTATGATTTGTTATGTCTTGAAGGATTATCAAGGGCTCTTCGTGTTTTCACTGGGACTGAAGCGAATCCTAAGTTCAAAATTTCTTCCATACCTTGTGGTTCAATGCTTCAGATGTATGTTAAACCACAGGTAACGAATTGACAGGTTATTCCCATTTTTGTATGCTTTATCTTTATATAGTGTTTTCTTATGATTCAGATGAGTGATTACTATGGCTGTTCATTTTGTTTATGTTGCAACATGTATCAAATAATATTCTTGAAAAGATGTGAAGTTGTGAACAGTTTTGTAAGTCAGAATTTGATTTATTTGGCAGACTTCACAAATAAGGCCATATGTAGTCTGTGCTGTCCTAAGAGGAGTAACTTTTGACGAAGCAAGATATAACAGCTTCATTGATCTTCAAGACAAACTCCATCAAAATATTTGCAGGTATAACCTGTCTAACTGCCACTGGTATTTTGCTGTATTGGTTTTACTATCACTCTAAATATAATAATTAGTCAACTCTGAGCACTTCTATGATGGAAAACAGGAAGAGAACTCTGGTGGCTATAGGTACCCATGATCTTGACACTCTGAAAGGACCCTTCTCATACGAGGTATTGCAAGGGCTTGTTAGGATTTGTTTGGTTGAATGCTGATTTTACTCTTCTCCACTTATTGAGGCTTCAGCTTAGAGCCCCCAAAAGCTCCTATGCACTTTCCATTTTTGATAAAAAACTATTTCGTCTCTATTTTGTAACCTGATTTTGTGACAATATGAATACCTGTGGTGATTCTTCTCATCTATGTTAACAAATGTATTGACCATGTTCATGTTGCCACCCAGGCTCTACCACCTCAAGAGATCAACTTTATCCCATTAAAGCAGGTAAAAGAATTTATCAAGTTCAACCCGGCCATATACCTTGTCAATCTTGCAAATTATTTCTATCACATCATTACAGTCTTGTTTAATTTGCTAGGAGTTTGCACTTACTTTTTTTTGTTCTCTTCATTTTATGTTTCAGGAGGAAATCTTTAGAGCTGATAGACTGATGGAATTCTATAGAGTAAGTAGCCAGATCTTAGTTTTTTAGTGTCTTTATAACACTAACCAATGTCAAACGTTTTGGAATTTATAACTATACTAGCCAAATACCCATGTGTTGCAAAGGATTTTAAAAATATCATTAGTTCTGAAAAATACATATCATTTACCCACAAATCTCAATGCACAAATAGCCAAGCGACACGAATGAATAATATATTTTTACCTATCCACAAAAGATCCCACCAACTCTAGTGGTGGTGGTAGGTGGCAAATTCACCACCACCACTAGAGTTTTTTGTATATATAGTAGAGAGAGATTACAAATACTGAATTTCATTCCATAATAGGTGCTCTATGTCTGTATATATTTGGTTACTGATATTCAATGCTTTCTTTTTGGCAGTCTGACATGAAGCTGAAGAAATTCTTGCATATAATTGAGAATTCTCCAGTATACCCAGTTATTTATGATAGCAACAGGTGAACCTATGACATGATCTGATTATTCGCGCAGCTCTTCTTTTTTTTATTACAAGCCCTATGATCTTATCAGAAAATAATGATTATCAGTTAGAGAGGACCTAGTGGTAATCTGCAAGCATTAGCTCACATTATTACATTTCTCAGTTTATTTTTCTTACTGGGCCTATGATCTTGTTAATATTACAATAATAATCAACTAGAAAGGACCCTTTGGCCAATATGTAATGGTTATGCTTCCTCCAGGACATTAGTATCAAGCATATTTAGGGTCTGTTTGGTTTATAGCCAAACATTGCCTTACTTTGCCACCTCATGTTAGGCAAGTTTGACCAGGTTATGTACCTGTTTGCTGCAGCCACACTTATGGTATGATTCCCCCTCTCATCTTGGTCCCACATGTCAAAGATACACAAAAGTGTGGCAAGGTTTCCACTTGTTAGCTAAAGTGTGGCTTCAATTTTGCTAGCCAAACCTTAGGCAAGTTAGCAAAAAAAATTATGGCAAGCTTAGGCAAGTTGAGTGATTGAGTCACCCATCCAAACGTCCCCTTATTTTGTTAAGGGAATGACCCATGTTCAGTCACCAATGCGATCATCTCTAGTGTCTATTGCATAGATGATGTTTGCAATTATGTTGTTGCAATGCTAACACTTCAAAAATTTTCAGGACTGTATTATCGTTACCTCCAATTATCAATGGTGCACATTCTGCTATCACCCTGAAGACAAGGAATGTGTTTATCGAATGTACCGCTACTGACCTTACAAAAGCAAAGATTGTTCTCAATACAATGGTAGGCACAATGTAATGCTCTCTTCTAGATAGAAAACATGTCGTCCTTTTGGATGAGGATTAAAACTATTGCATTTTGTGCTCTGGTTGCTTATCTTTATAGGTCACGATGTTCTCTGAGTACTGTGAAAATAAGTTTGAAGTGGAACCAGTTGAAGTTGTATCACACGATGGAAGCAAAACCATTTACCCTGACCTTTCATGCTATCAAATGGAGGTTTCGCTATCTGATATTGTTGGGCCCATTGGCATCTCCCTAGATGAGACACAGGTATTTACTAAACCTTCTCATCTCTAGGGTAATAATTAAATAATTGACAAAATTTACCAATGACCTTATCATACTTGGATCACCTGTTCACCTGTTTACTAATTGATAGATTTCAATCTCCCTATATAATTACTTTTTTCTAATTCAAATTGCAATGCTCTATCTGTAGTTTGAGCTAAGGTTGAACAGTTATTTTTGATATTTACTTCGGATGATATTTTATGCTTGGAGCCTTGGATGCTCTGAAATTTAGTTTGCATGCTTGAGCAAGTTATATGATTCCATTGTGTATCCAAAAATTGTAGGTTATGTCCCTTCTGAAGAAAATGCAGTTGCAAGCTGAAAGTTGTTCATCAAAAGGGGAATCTCGTATTTCAGTGTCTGTCCCTCCAACAAGAAGTGACATTCTGCATGCTCGTGATTTGGTGGAGGTAATATGCAATTCCCTAGCATAGCCTTTTCCATTCCTTGTTAATCACCGTTGAATAGTTATTTGCTCAGCTTTCACTTCTATTCTGTGAAGGATGTTGCTATAGCTTATGGGTACAACAATGTGCCGAAATCAAAGCCAAAGTGTATGACAATAGGAGGAAGGCAACCATTAAACCGTTTCTCTGATAAAATTCGTGCTGAGGTACTTGAGATATCTCTTGTGATGTTCCTATGGCTTTCCACATATCTGTTCACCAATTTATATTTAATGAAATATTCGTTGCCAGGTTGCAAGAGCTGGTTATATGGAGGTGCTCACATTTATCTTGTGTTCACGGGAAGAAAACTTTGATATGTTAAATAGGACACAAGACATAAATAAAGCGGTCATTATTGCAAATCCACGTACTTCTGAATTTGAGGTGATTATAATATCCTTTAAGCATTCATGGCTCTACCATTATGATTTGAATCATTTTGTTTCAGAGTAAGCTTTTCTATTGAATTCGACTTGCAATACAATCTGTTTATCTGTTCTCAATTTCATGTTTGTCCAAGAGCATTGTAAATGTTAATTTCTTATGACCTGACATTCCATTGGTAAACATCCTTGCTAGTTCTTTTCCCCCTAAAATAGAAGCTTATAATTTACTTATGCATACAAGTCATGAATTAATAGCCTATACAACTATTCTTAGTATTCTATGATTCAGTTATTAACTTGGTGACATGTTTCAAATCTGCTTTTATTGTTAACATATTCAAAATTTCAGATGTTAATGTCTCTCTTCCTCTTTTCATTTTTTTTCACTTTAGTGCAGTAATATATGTGGCCTTTTATACTTTTCTGCCTTCTGTATATCAAAAATAGATCTACACTGTTCTACAATGTCATTTATCTTTTATGTATGCCATGTTTGCCTTGATGAGATTTAAAATCATAATTTCGTTAAACAATACATGTAATAACCATTGTTTTTATTGTGGTCTTGCAGGTTGTGCGAACCAGTCTGATGTCATGTTTATTGAAAACACTGAAGCATAACATAGACCATTCAAGACCCATAAAGGTACTTTGTGAAAACAAGCAAAACATGTATATGCTTATTGTTAGCTCACTGTCATTGAGGTGGTTTTCTACCACTTAATTATTACATAACTCATGTAGAATATTGTTTATCAATGCCTATTTTCATGATTTTCTAAAAGGCGAACTTTTAGAAATTAGAATGCTCCTTACATTGAGTATTTGAGTATAACCAAAGGGAAATGTTTGCAGTGGTTGTGATATTTTTGCTCGGCGATGTATGCAGATATTTGAAGTTGGTGATGTAGTGACATTGGATGGGTCACGCGATGTTGGTGCTTCTAATAATCGCCGACTTGCAGCTTTGTATTGTAATAGTCAGTCTGGATTTGAGGTAACACAAGAAAATTTCTGTCAGATGTTTACATAGCTTCTTTGTAGTCCTTGTCTAATTATTATGAATTATTCAGGAAATCATGGGTTTGGTAGATAGGATTGTCAAAGTTGTGAGAGCCCCACATGTCAATTTTGGCCAGAATTACTATGTTCCTACAAACGTAAGCATTTAGATTTATTCTATATGCATTTAAGTAAACCATTTTGCTGTCTTGAATGTTTATGCTGATGTCCTATCTATAGGAACCCGAGTTCTTTCCGAAAAGGCAATGCAAAATTGTTACGAGTGATGGCAAGCAAATTGGCTACTTAGGAATCGTCCATGCTGAGGTACATCTTGTCTTATTCAAGAACGTGAAATGATGACTGTATGTATTGGATATCCCGTTCTGATAAAATTCCCACTTTATCCTTCTGTTGTGAATGAATGAATACCTTTACCTGTACGGTTTACTTGTAATAGTCTATTAGGATGATAGTTCTGTGATTTTGGTCATGAATTATATGAGATTTTGATCTATTCTTCACTATGCACAGGTGCTGAGGAAAT
>KE371892.1:643688-686747 GCA_000418225.1 Zizania latifolia
GGGATGCACTCCCCCTTGGATGCTCTCATAGAAACCTTTAGCACACAGGAAATTATGACGAAGATGCTAGAGCGTAGCAACAACAAACTAGAGTGTGCATCTATTTTTCAAATGTTTTTGTAAGCACTAGGTCCGATGATGTTAAGGTATTGGTTCATAAATACTTATACCATTGTAAAAAGCATGAATAGTAATGTATTGTACAATTGTAAAATAATATACCATTGCTGCTAGTAGTGATGTGTTGAACACTTGTCATACTGTTATGGAAGCTGGTTGGTGGGAGCCAAAAAATTTCTTGGATAAAGGCATGCACGAGAAATATTTGAAATGAAAACAGAAGCCATGTGGGTCCTAGAAAAACAGTAAAAAAAGGAATATAACACCAAAGGTCAAGATGCTAGTTGATCATCCCCTTTCATCTTCTACACCTACTCCTTAATCTCTCTTCTCTCTCCCTCTTTGCTCTAGGGTTTAGGAAGCCACCACAGTTGCTTCCTACACCCCCCTCCACCCCACACATTCTCAGTTTCCTATCTCCTGCTATCCGTTGATCTACATGATCAGAAACCTCGATAAACTCTGAGATTGAGGGCTCCATCATTGGTAGCAGCTACTGTTCTTGTTTCATCGCCAAAATCAGCAAGTGCATCGGTCTAGTTTGCCAAAGTTCATTAATCCACAATTCCACTTGAAGGTAATTTTTCATTCATCCTATTCTACCTTATCGTCTTCATAACTTTCTATATTTTTCCTAAGGTCTTGTTGCTTTGATTGGATATTACAATTCCTTTGTAAGATTTTGGGCACATGTGTGTATAAGTTATTGTTTGTAAAATGGTGAATGTGTTTCAATCCCACTTATGAGCATCAAATTAATTGACTCTCCCCTGAAGAGATAGTGTCAAATTTGATGTGACAGAAGTAGAAGGAATTATATCTTCTATATATTTTTTGTCTGCAAATGCATGTTCTTTTGTTTCGTTGAATGCATTTTCCCAACTTTTCATATTTCTATATCATATTACTATAGCTAATTCCTGATTCTGCTAGGAAACAATATATATTGAGCCTAGGTAGGATAAGTTCACTTAGGCATAAGTTTGCTATAGTAATTTACAATATACATTATCCTAAATATATACTTTAAAAATATAGGTACTCAATAGAATATATTCAAGGTGTCCACATTTTTATATAATTCACTTCTACTAGCTCTTCCAAAGGAAATGAAATTCTTTGTCCCTATAAGAAATGTATCAATGGTTCTTGGAATACACCATAAGTTATTTATAAACACTTGATATGGGAAGGGTTCTTAGAAGGATATACACATTGGGTTTTTCATGAGGGAACATACAACACCTATGTGCCTAATGTACAATCGGAGCCTAATATGGAAAGTGACCAACAACTGGATGGTGAGAATATTACACAAATACTTCATGATATAGAGCCTGGTTATGAATATGGTAGTGACAATGTTGGTGATGATTATAATATAGAGCAATCAAATGATGATCCTAAGGCTTTCGATAATTTGGCAGGTGATGCAAGTCGAATGCTATACTCTGGTTGCAAATTCATAAAAATGCACCAATTATAGCTTTGATAACCTTTTAAACTACTAAAAGAGACATTTCCTATTGACATCACACTACCAAAAAACTTCCATGAAGCAAAGAAAATGGTGAGCAGCCTTAGGTTAAGATATGAAAACATAGATGCATGTAAAAATGATTGTATTGTCTTTTGGAAAGAGAATGCTAAGCTACACTACTAGAGAACATGTCATTTGTACCGGTTAAAAACCTCCTTTAGTCTCGTTTTTTGAACTGGTATTGTCTATCCGAGACTAAAGGGGTGACACATTAATACCGGTTATTCAACCGGTACTAATACACTTTTTAGTACCGTTGGAGACTCCAACCGGTACTAAAAGTCTAACTTTTAGTACTGGTTAGAGACACCAACCTGTACCAAAAGTTGGACTTTTAGTATCGGTTGGAGTCCCAACCTGTACTAAAGGCCTATTTTTTAAAAAAATTATTCTTATTATTTTTGTTCCTATCTATTTATTACCATAATTTTTAGATGATGTTTTTATACGTTATTTTTTAATTAGACTTCGTTAAAGTTGAATTTAATACGATGTAGTAAATATCGACAATCAATTACGCAATAAGGATAAAAAGCTTACGATGCATATATATATTAATGTAATTCAAATACTACATTAGAAATACTTTACATACATAATTATTTATCAAGAGTTATAGATAACATACAAGTCATATAGAATTCTACTCATTTTCATCCTTGTCCTCACTATCACATAAACAATCTTTAGTGATAGAGCTTTACTGATGAATCAATGACGCGCGTTAGTAATACATTTTTAGTGATGGACTATTTTACACGCGTTAGTAACGCTGAATTATTAGGGATGGGTCATAATATGGCCCGTCACTAAAGAAGAGGCACTCCCATTAGTGATGGGTCATAGTATCACCTGTTACTATAGGGTGCTAGCATTAGTGACGGGTCATATTACTACCCATTTCTAAAGAGAGGCACCCCTATTTGTGACGGGTTGCAGTATCACCCGTCACTATAGAGTGTGCTCTTTAGTGACGCGTGTTATTTTACCCACATCACTAAAGAGCCCGCAACCCTAAGGCGACCTTTAGTGACATGTTTTAAGCAATAACCGTCACTAATGATAAGTATTTAAGCAGCGCATCCACCGAGCTCCACACTTATTGCTTCCACCTGCCGCCGACTTCACTCTAGCTTGTCCCATAACTGCTGACCGACCACTGTTAAGTCCCGTAGTCACTGGCCGACCGATCATGCGTGCCTGGGGATGGCGACCCGCATTGTTACGTGCTTTGGTCTACTGCCCGACACCGCCGCTAGCACCAACCCCATTCAGGAGCAGCTACCTGATAATGACTCAACCTTTCTTATCATAATCGAACCCCCCTCCATAAACAATCCTGGGTTGTTGAGTTCACCTCCTAAGTATATAAAGGAGGCGAGGCAACCCCAGAGGCATCTATTCATTGAATCATCGATTCATCTAGGCATCTAATCTCAAGTTATTCATCTTGCTTTCGACGCTTTAAGCCTCTATAGCTTAATTGTGTCTTATTGTAAGCTCCACCATCATATTATACACCAAAACACTAGACATAGAGTTATTATTCTCTGAGAGACTCAAACCAGTATAAATCTTACAAGCACTACCACAGAACCACTTAAAAGTAGTGCTATATTAGTGCTGGTTATCTTCAAACCAGCTTTGAAGCTATATTACTGCCGGTTTAAAAAATAGAAGTCGTTAAAATTTTCAAACTTGAACAGAACTGGCACTATTGCACAACTTTCAGTGCCGTTTGTAGCCATGAACCGACAATGATGTGTACTACTATAAAATAGTAGCGTGAGCTGGATAGTGAGGCAATCGAAACAGTGTAGTGTAAAACAGTACTGGAGGCCAAAGATTTGTGGAGATAAGATTTTGGTAAGCCATTTTGTTATTCGTTTTCTTCTTACCATTTAAATCATGTGCACAGTACTTGCTCTTATTTCTCTTCATGGATGGAATTAAATGCGTAGAATGGAATGAAGGATTGAATTGAATGTTTGGAGGTCATGTTGAATGTATGCTTGCACACATTTATTTCTCTTCATGGATGAAATTAAATGCGTAGAATGGAATGAATGGAGGCTATGTTGATTTAGTGCTTGTAGATATTAATTGCTCTCTATGAAATTGAATACATGGAGGCCATGGTTGTACACATGTTGAATGTATGGAAGCTATGATGATTTAGTGGTTGTACACATGTTGAATGTATGGAGGCCATGAGTTATTCTTAATGGATTGAATATATTGATCAATTTTAATCTTATAAAAATTGTTCTTAGCTTTATGGATTGCTCTTCGTGGTTAATAAATATATGGAGGTCATGTTGCATTTATTTTTAAAATTGAACATGACCTCCATACAACGTCAACGTGATTAAAAAATGAAGCACTAAACTAATGGCTTAATACATGGTACGGTTACGTGATTGATCTTCATAACATTCTGAACGTAGATTCTCTATGTCGAAACATATATTTTCATAACCTTTCTAGGAGAGTATTGAAAACAAAATTTGAAAATATTTTTAAAATAAAAAATGAAATGTTACACTAATAAATTAACATATTGTAGGAATAGAACGTTCTGAAGGTAGATTCTCTAGGCCAGAACAAGTACCAGCAAACAACGATCACTACCATAGAAATGGTCTTTAGTAACGCAGTTTTACCGATGGATCAATGACGCGCGTCAGTAATATACTCGTAGTGACGAACTGTTTTACACGCATTAGTAATGCTGTATTATTAGTGACCGGTCGTAGTCTCACCCGTCATTAAAGATGGGGCACCCCCATTAGTGACGGTTCACGGTACGATCCATCACTAAAGGTCACACCCTATAGTGACGGGTTATGTTGTCACCCATCACTAAAGAGGGGCACCCCATTAGTGATGGGTCTCGGTATCACCCGTCACTATAGGGTGTGACCTTTAATGACACGTGTTATTTTACCCGCGTCACTAAAGTGCCCACAACCCTAAGGCCACCGTTAGTGACGTCTTTTTAGGGATAACCATCACTGCTGACAAGTATTTAAGGACCTCAGATTCACTGAGCTCCGCCCTTATTGCTTCAACCCACCACCGACTTCACCCTTGTCCCATAACTGCCGACCGGCCATAGTTAAGTCCTCAGCCACCGGCCGGCCAACCACTGCACCAAGCGCGCGCCTAGGATGGCGACCCGCCGTGTTACGTGCTCTGGTGCACCGCCCCGCACCGTCGCTAGTACCAACGTCCAGTCGAAGGTATATTTTTTCTCTAATATTAATACACCATCGTATTTTTGTAATAGATATATATGTTGAACAAAGTGAAATAATTAGTGAATTAACAACTAATGGATCTTTAATTTTCTAGTTATGAATTAATTTTGTTACAAATTTTGATATGAGTAATTATTAGAGTCGCGCAACCGATTACGTCGTGTCCCGTTCAGGAGTGTTGGATTATAAATATGACCGGACAACTGGTCATATTTATAGGAAGATGCTCCTGAATTGTCCACACACTTTGGACAGTTCGGGGATGTGCGTCCTGCGTAGCTAGACCACGTGGTCCCGTACGGTTTCAAAGAGAGTCTCGGTGGTGTCTCCCTGTTGTTCTTCGGATACACATCTCTCTCGACCCCAAGTCGAGATGTGTATTTGGAGAACAGCGGAGAGATGCTGCCAAAATTCTCTCTAGAACCGTATGGGACCATCGGGTCTAGCTACGCGTGCCGCACATCCCCGGATGAGATTTAGGATCTATTCTTGCATATTAGTGCCCAAAGCATGCTTTTATTGCCGTAAGTCATAAACTTAGATATATATGATATGATGATTGTTTTTTGATAATTTTGTAGATGCCAACAACAAGGAGCTGGATGTATCTTGATTGCCGTACTTGCAATGAATACTTGAGTGGGGTGAAGTCTTTTATGAGTACTGGTAGAGTAGACATGGAAGCTAATAGAAAGACTGCAATGTGGTGTCCATGTTATAACTATAAGAACAAGAAGAAGTTTCTAAATTTAGAATATGTGTACGACCATTTGCTAAGACGTGGATTCAAGAAGGGATATCATATATGGAACAAGTATAGCGAAGAAGGAGAAAACGATGGTGAAGTAGATCAGATTGCTAGTAAAGATGAAGGTGGGGCTGGTGATACAGATTACATGAGGGACAATGACATTTTAGAAATTAATAAAGATAAGTATACTGATATAGTGGACAATATTGATCAGATGGTGCGTGATGCGGAGGAACAAGTTGCATATTCTAAAGGAGAGTTTGCCTAATTCCAAAAACTTGTTCGAGACTCAAAAACACCGATCTATCCTGGCTGCAAAGAGAAGCACACGGTCTTATACACTGTCTTGACATTGCTACAAATGAAGACGACATACGGATGGTCTAATGTGAGTTTTAAAGCATTACTAAATTTGCTGAGGATGGTGCCAGAAGAGAATAAGGTGCCTACCACCGTGTATGGTGCTAAGAAGATCATATGTCCTCTAGGGTTAGACATAGAGAAAATACATGCATGTAGGAATGATTGTGTTCTATTTTATGGAGAGTATACAGACCTTGAGAGATGTCTAATATGTGGGACACATCGATTCAAGAATAGAAAAGACGATGATAAACTGGACGATGGGTGCAAGAGAAGGAAAGTTCCGAGGAAGGTGATATGGTATTTCCCTGTAATCCCCCATCTGAAGCGGATGCTTGCAAATGCTATTGAGTCTAAATAACTGAGGTGGCATAAAGAGGGTCATAAGAACGACTCGATGATATGACACCCAGCAAATTCTGCTCAGTAGAGAACAATTAACGCCACATTTCGATGGTTTGCTAATGATTGCAGGAATATTAGATGAGCAGTGCGCACAGCACGTGGCTAGTGTTATTGTCTATATACAACCTTTCACCTTGGCTTTGTAAGAAGCGTAAATATATCATGTTATCGATCTTGATCTCTGGTCCTAAACAACTTGGCAACGACATCGGTGTACCTTAGACCCTTGGTGGATGATCTAAAAACTCTATGGCACGTAGGTGTTGAGGTTTGGGATGTGTACACCCGGGAGTACTTCCAGCTACACGCCATATTATTTGTCATAATAAATGACCTGTCGGCTCATCGTAACTTTTTTGAACAAAGCAAAAGGAAAGGTGAATCTTGCCCACAGTGCTTGGAGGAAACATCGAGCACACGGTTGAACCATTCTAAGAAAATGGTATACATGCCCATCGACGTTTTCTTCCAATAAAACACTCATATAGAAGAATGAAGCTGCAGTTTGATGGCACCGTAGAGAAAGGAGGACTTCCCAAGCATTTCAGAGGTGTAGAGGTATATGACCAGGTAAAGGGCATAAATGTTGTACTCGGCAAGCGAAAACGTCCTTCCAATAGTTGTGATGGAATATGGAACAAGAAGTCAATTTTGCGGGAGCTTGAATATTAGAAATACCTAGATGTTCGCCAGTCCATCGATACAATGCATGTCAAGAAAAACGTGTGTGACAGTCTCCTTGAAACAATGCTAAATATGTCAGGCAAAATAAAAGATCATGAGAATGCTAGAGCGAATCTTGAGAAAATAGGTTTACGACCGGAGCTACATTCACAGCAGACAGATAGAGGAAAGTTCTTGCCTACATCTTGCATCACCCTTTCTAGGAAGGAGAGGAAGGAGTTTTGTGAATTCTTGCATAGCATTAAAGTTCCATCAGGTTACTCGTTGAATATCAGCAAACTTGTTAACTTGAAAGAGCTTAAGATGGTTGGTGGAACGAAGACTCATGATTGTCAAGTGATGCTGACTCAGATGATTGCTGTCAGAATAAGAAATATGTTATCGATGGGGGTAAGAGAGGCTACAATGAATCTGTATTTTTTCTTCAATTCAATTGGACAGAAAGTACTTGACCCAACAGCGCTAGAAGAACTAGAGAAAAATAATTCTTGACTCTCTCTCTTCTTGAGATGTACTATCCTCCATCATTCTTCGATATTATGGTACATCTTACCTCACATCTTGTCAAAGAAATTTTCTTTCTTGGACCTATTTCTTGCATCAGATGTACCCGCACGAGAGATACATGGGTGTTCTAAAGATGTATGTTAGGAATCATTCTTCACCCGAGGGTTGCATCGCACAGGGATACTCTAGCGAGGAGGTAGTAGAGTGGTGTGTCGAGTACACAGACCCGGATAACCCAATTGGTTTGCCTCACTCTCGCCATAAGGGTAGACTAGCAGGTCAAGGAATCATGGGCAAGCAAACACTCACTCCTCCCCCAAAGGCATACGACCAAGCTCATTTCCTCATGTTGCAATAATCGAGCGAAGTATCACCATACATCGTTGAGCACAATCACATGCTTTCTGCAGAGAACCCATCTCGTATCGAAGCTTGGATCATAAAACAACACATGAAAAGATTCAACAGCTGGTTTCGAGATCAGATCGTATGATTAAAAACCCCAGTGAGCGAATCGATCAGACAGCTAGCAGCAGACCCTATATACACTATTACAACATATCAATGTTATCATATAAACGGTTATACATTCTGCACAGTTGATCAAGATAACAAGAGCACAAACTAGAACAGTAGTGTTTGTATAGATGCCTATGACAACAATAATATAAAGAGCACATATTATGATCAGATAGAGGAGATTTGGGAACTTGACTACCTAGGGTTCAAGGTACCTCTGTTTCGATATCGCTGGGTCAATGGAATAAAAGGCATTACGGTCGACAAGTACGGATTCACTAGTGTCAATCTAACTCAGGTCAGCTATAAAGAAGAACCTTTTGTACTCGCTAAACAAGTTGCTCAAGTATTTTATGTGCCTGATACGACAAATAAGAAGCTTCATGTTGTCCTAGCTAGAAAAAGACAGATTGTGGGTGTTGAAAATGTTATTGATGAGGATGAGTACAATCAGTTTGATGAGATACCTCCTTTCGCCACCTCAATTATGCCACAGGTTAAACCAGACGAGAAGACTCCATACCTACGCTCCGACCATTCTGAAGGATTGTACGTTAAGAAAGTAAGAAAATAGAAGGTATAAAGGTTAAATTGTATATATACAAGTGCTGTGTTGCGATGATCACTATTCATTGTAATTTCATACATGTTTGTCTTTTAAGTGTAAGATGTACTTATACTGAGTTGTGTAATATATGTGGAATGGAAGTTAAAATAATGAGATGTGGGTGATTTGTACAAGTCATACTGATTTGGGTATGTAATATATGTGCAATGAAATTTTGTTGCAAGTCATATCTATGACAATAAATTAAAATCTGGATAAGTGTTTTACCAAATTATTAGGGATGGGCAACACGCATGCCCATCACTGTTGCTAAGTCATTAGTGACGGGCAATAAGTACTGCCCGTCACTAATGACTTAGCAACAGTGACGGACATTGCGTGCCGTCCATCACTAACAATTTGGCAAAACTCATTACTACATACAGTTAGTGAAGATAAGTAGATGACACATTAATTGCCATTAGTGTAGCTCCTTTAAATACCCTGGCTGCCTGCATTTCAACTTCATAACACTAAAATTTTTACTCCGACTTCTCTTCTTTCTTGGGCATGGAGGCTTGTGGTGGATGTTTCCTGGCTTCATCCCACACAAGCTGATCCATGGCGTCGTTCAACAGTCAGTACAACACTTGTGCGGTCACTTTTATAGGTGTCCGCATAAGTGTTGTGCTAGGTGCCTACTGATCATCAGTGATGGGTGGTAACTACCGCCCATCACTGATGATAAGTCATGAGTGATGGAAGGTAACTACCGCTCATCACTGAGGAAAGTCATTAGTGACGGACGTTAGTTACCACCCATCACTGATGACCTCCGCTTATAAATAGGCGGGCCTCGAAGTGAATCGGCACGCTTTTATTTCGCGTAACCCTAACCCTAGCCTCTCAGCGCCATCGTCTTCATCGTGCTCCTCGCTGGCCCCACCGTGCTCTGTTCCGTCCTAGTCATCCGTTCCGTCCCACGTGGCCTCTGTTCCACCTTCCGTTCCGTCATGCGTGGCCTCTGTTCCATGCTCCGTTCCATCACGCGTGGCTGACCCTACTCGTCGCCACCTCGATTGCATCCTCCTCCTCCTCCTAAGGTCCTCCTCCTCCGACATGGCTAGGGTTTGTGAGTTGGAGAATATATGGATAGTTTGTGAATATGTTGCTTTGTGGATAATTTATGATAATGTTGATTTGTGGATAATTTGTGAATATGTTGTTTTGTAGATAATTTATAAAATATTTGCTTAATGAAGATGATGCTATTAGTATGAGGATGTGTGTGATAATTAGGTTTATTTTTTTGTTTCCACAAGTTTGTTCACATCATGATCTCTCGTTATGTGCTAATATTAATGTTGCTATATTTTATTCATGCAATGTTCTTTCATTCTGTGCCTTTCATAACATGCTTACTATTATTGCTTAGTACTATTGCTTAATGAATTAGTTATCACACACACTTATGAATTAAATTGTAGCCTAGTGGTGAGGAGGCCATTAAGTTGGTAGCCCGATATCCGAGAGCAATTATGTTCAACGTACAGTAGGTTATGTCTATGTTACATTAAATTGTACTCATTACATTCCTATGGTTATTAAATTGTACTCACTTTTCATTGTATTCAGAGTATTCATATTATTTTATTTGTTTTTTTCAAGAGTCTCTTGCTTCTTACCTCATTCTAAACAATTTTTTAAAAATGAGTTAGAGTCACGCAACCGATTACGTCATCTTCCGTTCGGGAGTGTTGGATTATAAATATGACCGGCAACTGGTCCTATTTATAGGAAGACACTCTCGAATTATCCGCGCACTTTGGACAGTCTAGGGATGTGCGGCCCACGTTGCTAGACCACGTGGTCCCGTATGGTTTCAGAGAGAGTTTCGGTGGTATCTCCCTGTTGTTCTCCGGATACAGAACCCTCTCGCCCCAAGTCGAGACGTGTATTTAGAGAACAGCAGGAAGAGCTACATGGGCCGCACATCCCAGGATAGGATTTAGGACCTATCGTTGCCTATTAGTGCCCAAAGTCCAGCGTCATACGATTGCATATTTTTTGTAATGAAACATTAAGGTCTCCCTTTTCTTAATGTTTAGATGTCTGCTCAATCCTCTGTTGGGTCTTCTAGCTCCATCGACGAAGTCAAGCTAGCAATCAAGAAGCCAAGGAAGCAAGCAAAATGGCCAACAGACAAGCTAACCGTCAAGGCGGTCGACAGTGATAGCCTGCCAATAGATAAAGTGGCCTTGCAACGGCTAAGGAAGCTTGCAGGACTTATTGAACGGGAGAGGGTCCCATTGACCCTGAGGAAGTTCGACGATCTCAGTCGAGAGCAGAAGACTGCACTCTTCAATGATGGGAACAACAATTTTCTCGAGTTTTCCGAGAATACAAAGTGACAGCTTTAAGGACTACGATGAAGATGATATCAAAGCTATAAAGGTCTCATAAAAGCAACCTTGTCTCAAACTTCGTTGCCAAAGACCTCGAGCCCTTCAAAAAGTACCTATACCTGAAAAAAGAAGGACTAGGACCAATTTGTCAATATGAAGAGCTCAGCTGAGTTTAAGATAGAAAGCACTGCCAAGAAAGAGCTCCGGGCTAGGAATAAGCTACCTCACAATCTTGGCACAACTGGTTATGTGGGGAAGAAAGATAAGTGATTGGCCAAAGATACCAAGATGGCCAGTGAGGGCAAAGAAAATCCATGGCAACAGTTTTCCGGTAGAGCGCAATCATTTCTAAGGGCCTGGGGAGACTGACAGAGAGTGGTAAAGTCACGTGGACCTTGAGCAAAGTGATCCTTCACTACCATGTGGGAGCAGGATGAGCTAACAAGTGCTCTCGGTAACCCAGAGCACCCTGGTCGTGTGTGAGGCATCTCTAGCTCGCAAGGCTAGAAGCATGGTTTTCCGAACAATGCTGACATGTACAAGAAGTGAAGAAGGTCCGGGGGAATCGATGTGGAAATGCTCTCATAGAAAATCAAGAAGGATCTATATGTAGATATCGTGAGGAGCTTAGCTCTACATGGTATCGTCCTTCCAGATCAAGCTACATTAGATAGCCCTGCTTGTGTCAGAAAGAGTAACCGTGCATCAAGAGAGATCGAGCAGCAATGACCACAAGTGACCCCACAATATTGTAACGGTTTGGAAGACACGATTGACTGGCTAACTGAATCAACCCCATGCATGCTTATCTTAAAGCCTAGGGGTTTTAGATTGAGGTGGTAAGGGGTATGGTCTACCTATATCAGCATGAGCTACACACTATGCCAATAAGGGAGGGATATACAGTGGTGTATATCGATTTTGTACACCCCAACGCGGAAGACATCGCACTGCTTATTCCTTCGATTGACAAAATCATCACGCTACGCCATGCACATCTATCAAGGGTACAATAGAGATGGGTGGATATTTTCGTTGATGCCGAGACATCTACAAGCCAGGCTCGTGCTCTACCTCCTGCTTCTTAACCTCATGTTGCTCAACCTCCTGCTGCTCAACCTCTTGCTGCACCTGCTGCTCAACCTCTTGCTACATCTACTGCTCATCCTCCTACACCTATCGAGCAAGTTAAAAGTGCTACTGCTGTGTCATCTCTCAAGAAGCCAACGGTCACAAAGACCAAAACGAAGAAGACCGCCGGTAGAAAGTCCAAAAAGGTTGCGAAGCTTATTGTGGTGTCCACCTGGACTCAAGCAAACCCTAAGTACCAAGCTGGCAAGGCTCTGCTCCCTCAAGATTAGCTAAGGAAGGCTGGGCAAGCAGTAATAAACCTCCATGTATTCTACCTAAATGGCTGCAACAACAATAAATCATTAGTTGCTGTAGTGTACAAGCAACATAATTTCTGGACCAGCGATAACTATTTTTTGCTTTGCTTCAAGGATCTATATGATATTTTCAATATGGACGCTCTTTACATCAGCTTGCCGCGATGCTGGACATTGTAAGTCACTTAACCTAGTCTTTCAATTAAAGTCGACACGTAATTATGTGGTATTAATTACTCTTTTATATCTATAGGCTAATGTGGCAAGAATGCAAGAAGCGACTATTCAATTTTTTTGATCCACAGCTGTTAGCAATGTCAACCATCACAAATGATAGGGAGTCATGCGTCGAGTACGTATGTAAGGTACTCTCCAATTGCACCGTAAGAGAACAATTTTTAATGGGTGTACACCACTTGAATGGACATTATGTCCTAATACTCTTCGCCTCCAAGTGGAACATTGTATGGTACATTGATTCGGCAAGACCGTTGGGACCGAATGGCGACCGCATCGAGAGAGACTTTTCGGTAATCAGAAGTATAATCGACGAGTAAGGTTTTCTTCACTTTATAATTACTATAAGTTTAACCTTTAACCTGTTCAAGCTTAACACAATTTTGTTGTACCTCGTTATAGAGCTTTCAGTGTCAGTCTCAGGACATCAAACGGAACAAAACACTGACAGTTGGTGCATAAAACCGTAGTGCCGGTAAGTCTCTAAATGTTTGCATTTTTAAAATTAAATGTGTCGTCTAAACTAATCGTATATTTCTATAACAGTGCTACACTCAACCTCCTAGAAACCAATGTGGATTTTATGTCACACACCATATGATGTTGGCCCTAAAGATAGCAGATATGAAATCACCCGACATAAAATATTATCATGTACTTTGTTTCTGTGTTGAATTTATGTTTCACTTATGTAAACATTGACTAACGTAAAAAACTCAATTTGTAGGAATTCAACATACCTGAAGGTAATCTTAGCGAGACTGACTTGCAGTCCATCCGTTCATGGCTAGTGTCATTCCTTGTGGACAATGTCTTCAAACCGGGAGGCGCTTTCTATTACAAAAGCTTGCATTGTTGCATTGGTTATTAACTTGTGATGTAATCTGACTTGTAACATTTGGTAATCAAATCTATGATGTTTGCAATACAATTTCTGATGTATGCTTTGATTCTGCAATACAATTTATGTTGATGGTATCCTGTGATGAATTCTGTGTTGTTTGCAATGTACAATGTTGGCTGCCAAATACTGGCTTTGATTTAGGATGCAGTCTAAAAAAATTATTTTTTACAATATGACCATAACATTAGTGACGGGTCTAAATAAATACCCGTCACTAAAGGTTCCCTATAGTGACAGGTGTTAGTTACTCCCCATCACTAAAGGGTCGCTCCAGGTCCACCCGTCACTAAAATAGGTCATGCCAGACACGACATGGACCTAGAAGGACCCTTTAGTGACGGGTGTTTATCCGTCACTAATGATAGGGCTTTACTGATGCGATAAGAGTGACGAAAAACATGCCCGTCACTAATATATGTTATTACCCATCACTAAAGTGCTTTTCTGTGGTAGTAGATGGTTCAAGATATGAGGTAATTAAACTATCACTATCGATCTTTCAAAAATATCGGCAATTTTATGTGCAAGCAAGTTAATTATGTGAGATTAATTATAATGATATGCAAGTGGACCGCTCATGGATGTACAATGATCGTGGACCCAAGTTCGTTAATGGTGTCAACAGTTTTGTACGAAGTGTTCTGTCTTACAGAAATAGAAATAACGGCAGTGCTGATCAGTACATATATTGTCCCTGTGTCGATTGTAAAAATGAGAAAAAAATTCATAAACGTTGAGCAAATCCGTGCACACTTGATTCTTAGAGGTTTTAAAGCAGGATATACTCGCTAGACAGAACACGGTGAATTTAACGATAGTGTGCATGAAGAGCAGCCAATAGTCAAAGAAAACATATGCAGCAACACTACAGTTGACCTTGACAGAGATGATACATTATTTGATGCCAATGATGAAGACATTGATCAAATGTTGCGTGATGGCGAGGGGGACTTCACTAGTGACAGACAACATGAAAAGTTTCAGCATATGTTGAATGTGGTGCTAACACTGATGCAAATGAAGGCTAGCAACGGTTGGTTCGATCAGGGTTTTAACCAATTGTTGATACTTTTGAAAGATTTACTTCCAACGAAAAATATTCTGCCTAAAAATACTTACTATGCCAAACAGGTTGTCTGTCTGTTAGGGCTTGAGGTAGAGAAAATCCATGAATGTGTAAATGACTGCATATTGTTTCGTAATGAGGACGCAGACCTAGATACGTGTCACGTTTGCAATGCACCACGGTACAAGCGGAGCACTGATAGTGGCGAGAGCGAAGACACTATAAATGCCGGGTGACAAAAGAAGAAAATACCTATTAAGCTGGCTTGGTATTTTCTAATAATCCCCCGTTTGAAATAGATGTTCGCTAACACAGCAAATAGTGAGTTGCTGCAATGGCACACTGAGAAGCGAAAGAAAGATGGAATGCTTAGACATCCTGCTGATGGCATGCAGTGGAGAAGGTTTGATTCAAAATACAAATAGTTTAGAAACGAAGTGAGAAATATAAGATTTGGGTTAAGTACGGATGTGATGAATCCTTTTGGCAACACAAAAAGTTCTCATAGCACTTGGCCGATGACTCTTTGTATTTACAACCTTCCACCCTAGATGTGCATGAAGTAAAAATTCCTTCTCATGTCTTTGTTGACTAGTAGGCCAAATCAGCTAGGTAACGATATCGATGTATATCTCAAACTCCTGGTAGAAGATTTACTTGTATTATGGAAAGACGACATACGAGTTTAGGATGAATACAAAAGAGAGACTTTTACCTTACTTGCAATATTATTTGTAACGATCTCTGATTGGCCTGCTCTCGGTAACCTATTAGGGCAGACTGTAAAAGGGTACAATGGTTGTATTCAGTGCTAAGAGGAAACTTGGGGGCGTTGGTTGTCCAACAGCAAAAAAATGGTCTTCATCGATCACCGTAGGTTCCTTCGTGCCGATCATTCATACCATAAGAACAAGAGAGCTTTCGATGGGACGGTGGAGACACGTCAAGCTCCGAAGACTCGTACTAGAGAACAAGTATTTAGAATTATGAAGGATCTTAACGTAGTTCTTGGCAAGGGCCCGGGCAGTACGAAATTACCCGCTAGACAAAACGCTCCTATGTGGAAGAATCAATCCATATTTTGGTTGTTACCATATTGAAAAGACCTTATGGTTCGACATGCAATAGATGTAATGCACATCGAGAAGAATATATTCGATAGCTTGATTGGTACCTTTTTAGACATGCCTGGCAAAAGAAAAGATACACTGAACGCAAGGCTAGAACTTCAAGAAATGGACATCTAGAAAGACCTGCATTATGTACAACTAGCCAGCAGGAAAAAGAAGCTACAAACCACTTGCTACATGATGAGCAGATAAGAGAAAGCTAGCCTGTGTGGTTGCCTACGTAATGTTAAAGTTCCAACCGGTTACTCATCAAATATTAGAAGCCTAGTGAACACGAAAGACAAGAAGTTAGTTGGCCTAAAATCTCATGACTGTCATGTGATGATGACTGTCAAATATTAGATGCATTTTGCCCGATAAGGTTTGAGACCCAATCATAAAGTTGTGTTTATTTTTCAATGCAATATCATAGAAGATCGTTGATCCAAATAAATTGGCAAAGCTGCAGAACGACGTTATCCACACTATATGTCAGTTTGAGACTATTTTCCCTCCAATATTTTTTGATATAATGGTCCATCTGGTTGTTCACATTGTTAGTGAGATAAAGATCCTTGGCCCTGTGTTTCTGTATCAGATGTATCATTTTGAAAGATTCATGGGGATTCTAAAGAAATATGTTCGTAACCGAGGCCGTTCGAAAGGTTGCATTGCCCAAGGATAGAGTACAGATGAGGTCATTGAGTTCTATATTGACTACATGAAGCTGAACCTGATTGGTCTGCCTATATCTCACTACGAGGAGAGGCTAACGGGGAATGGGACAATAGGACATGCATGTATCCACATCAGAGATAGTGTTGTATTCAACCAAGCACATTTTGCTGTTCTGCAACAATCAGTTATAGTTGGACCTTATGTCAATATGCATGTGAATGAAATAATCACCGCAAATCCAATAAAGTCACAAGATTGAGTCGCAAGAGAGCACAGAAACATATTCGGTATCTGGTTGCGTAAACACATGACATTTCAGCATACCGACGATGCAATGTTACAACTACTAGGTCATGACCCATCAAGTACCATTCATACATTCCAAGCATACGAGATTAATGGTTATATATTTTATACAATAGCACAAGACAACAAGAGCACTAACCAAAACAGCGGTGTTTGTATAGATGCATTTGACCACGTTAGAAGTAAGAAGACGTACTACGAAATCATCGAAGAGATCTGGGAGCTTGAATATGGTGAGTTGAAGGTTTCTCTATTCCGATGCCAATAGGTATGACTACTCTGAGGCGTGAAGGTTAACAAGTATGGTATGACTATTGTTGACCTCAGGCTCATCGGATATGCGGAACAACCATTTGTACTTGTTAAGGATGTTGCTCAAGTATACTACGTGAAGGACCTAGACCCAACAAACAAGGAGGAGCATCATGTGGTTCTTCAAGGAAAGAGAAAGATTGTTAGAGTCAAGGGTGTTGACGATGAAGAAGGGTATGATAGATTTGATGACCTCTCCCTTTTGGAGAGAATGTTGAACTGCCTCTCATTGATGATACCGAGGAAGCTACGTACATATGCCGTGACCACCATGAAGCATTAATTGTTTAGGGATAGAATTTATATTTTATTTAATCAAGATTGTGTAAGAATATTAATCATTTTGTGATTTTATTTGCTCAAGATTGTGTATTTTATTTGCTTAAGATTGTGTATTTTATTTTCTTAGGGTAATGGTTTAGGGATACGGCTAATAGTAAATCTTAATAATAAATTATAAATGTTAATAGAAAAAGCTTCATTTATGGTGTAAAATATTTTTAAATTGTTAAAGTAAAACGGTTTGTATTTGTTAATAACAATTTGTAAATGTTAGTATAAAAACGTTTCATCTGGTACAGTAAAAAAATCCATATTTATTAGGAGTAAATTTTGTATGTTAAAATAAAATATGGTTATTTATTAATATTAAAATATTCTTCAGTGCTGGTTCTAATTAGAACCGACACTGATACGCACTATCAGTGCCGGTTCTAGTTAAGAACCGCCACTAATATGTTACTATCAGTGTCGGTTCTCTATTCAAACTGGCAGTGATACCCTTCATATATATATATGCGCTAGCACTTCTCCATTTTCCCCCATCCCACAGATTGTTTACATGCCCTGCTGCTGTCCTGCCATCCTACCGTCCTGTGGTCCGGCCGTCTCAACCTACCCCTCCGCCGTCCGGCCACCTACGCCTTTGCCTCCGCCATCTGCCATCCTGCCGTCCGACCGTCTCTGCCTCCACCACCGAGTCTCCGCCATCTAGCCATCTCCACATCCACCATCCGACCGTCTCTACCTCCGCCTTCGCCTATCCAGCCGTCTCCGTCTCCACCCATGCAAGGTTTTGATGCCACTAATCTCTCACATTATCTAGAGCTAGGGTTTTGTCCATGCCACCATTATTCTTGATTACTTATTGTTTCACTCAATCGTGTATCTACACTCACCTATTTCAAAGAGGATAATATGGTATTCTTGATAATATGGATGTAGTCTAATTTTTAAGATGAAGGAATTTCCTTGCAGTAGCAATAATGTGAATGATGGAGTATAATTCTCTGTGTATATAATGTGAATCTCTGCAAGTGGATTATTTGGATACAATTTTGCGAATTTTTTGAGTCTTTGTAAGTTATTAATTTTGTGATCAAGTGTATGTACCATGGCTTGCAATTTTTGTATACAATTTTTGAGTATACTTCTAAAATGATCAAGTGTATGTCCTTGCCATGCATCAAGTGTATGTATATGTTTGAGAATCTATATGTTTTAGTATATCTTTGATGGCTGAAATGATCAAGTATATGTATATGTTTGAGTAGTGTATGCAAATAATGTGTGCATGTATATATTTGAGTATGCTTTTGGTGGAGTGTATGCATTTAACAATATTTAGTTTTGTTTATTAGGGTTTACACAAGTATTATTGTACTTTTTTCATCGTTGTCAAATATAACATGAATTATGAACATGGCAAGCCTCCCAAGTAATAAACAGGACACTTCCACTAGAAAGCATGCTTCCAGCAGTAGGGGGGTCTCAAGTGATCAATCGACTAACAGTTGCCTCCTTAAAATTAATCATCATTTCATCGGGCGTTACTAGGTTTATACATTGTACATTGCATATTCTATTTATGTCGTAACAAAACTAACCAACTCATACGATATTATCTCACTATTGTAGACTCTAAGAAAACCCTTTGCTGAGAACAATAGCATTTACGTTGGTGACACCCTTAAGATATCAACAAAAGATGAGTGCATCAATTTGGTTGAGGTTGCTAGCTGTGGATGCATGTTATGCCTCTACAAAGGGTGGGATGCATTTAGTGACCGATCAGGGTAGTAGAAGGGGATATGTGGGACTAACAATGGGACCCTCATTGTCTGTTATAGCAACTATTTACAATCATTTTAGTGATGAGAAGACCGCGATAAAACTGGAAGACAGCGACCACGATATCTATAGCAAACTCACATTACTTACTAGACATGCATATTTTATTTATGTAATTAAAGTGGTTTTTATAATTGTAGGTGAGGGTCCTAGCAATACTGTGAAGAAGGGGAAGCAGATAGCCTATCAGGGCAACACCGAGCAAATGGACCAACTGAAGAACATCTGACATTTTGGAAATCAAACAGATATGACTTCAGAAAGGAGGGCTCTTTTGCAAGACATCTCAGTGGGTCTATCCTCCGGGACTCCCTTATATGTATGCACAATCAATCCCTCGATCATGAACAAGAAATCGGTGGTAAGCACTTTGCACATGTCATAATTATAAACATTTATATATTTGCACTTGCCTTGTCTAACTAGCTACCAACATATTTTATTCATAACAGTACTTTTCAATGCAGTATTGTGAGAAGTACATCACACCTCACCTACAACAACAGACCTCGTAGATCCAAGTGATAGCAGCAGGAAGCACAACAGTCCCAGTTGTATTGCATAAGTCAACAGATGGACGGTGTTACCTGATGACTGGTTTTGGTTAATTTCTGCAAGCCAACGATTTAGTTGTCGGCACAGTATGTGCTTTTTATTTCCACATCAACAATGGTGCACTGGAGGCTGTTATGTATGTGTTGTAATTTATTATACAACCTTAAGCAATTCATGGCTTGTAGACAGAGAGAATCGCCGTAGGACACTATCCAAGCTCTTGGTATCGCTCTTAGGGAATGCCCTAGTGGATGGTCTACAGTACAAGCTAACTTGTAAAATATGAGCTTGTGCTGCAGACCTTCCACTGGGGCATTCCCCAAGAGCGATACTAAGAGCTTAGATAGTGTCCTACGGCGATTATCAATATTATGTATGTGAAGTAATTTAGCTTATGCTTAAGTTTATAAGAACAATACCACATTTGAAACTTATGGAAACATTTATATAAATGTGTTCTGATATTTTAAATTAATATATGTCATATTAATTTGATTTGATATTGTCCACGTAATATGATGTAAGCTATACAAATGAATTTAGCATATATATGTATTTGGATATAGAATTAATATAGCGTGGTTTAAGTATAAAAAATAACATGAAATACACAACAGTGCCGATTCGTGATCCAAACCAGCACTGATAATAGCGTATCAGTGCTGGTTGTATTATTGAACTGACACTGATACATCGGTTCATGACACGAACTAGCATTGATATGGGCATATCAGTGCCCGTTCCAGAACCGCTACTGATAGCCATCGACTATCAGTTTTGACTAATCAGTGGTGGTTTAAAACCTGCCACTGATAGCCATTTTGACCCGACACTAACGCTTGTTCCTATAGCGGTGTGGCTCTTGTGTTCTAGAGTCGACCATCGGGTTTGAATGTGCTGCGCTTCCCTTACACACATCTAATCACCACCTCGGGTACCTCCTTGGGTGGACTGCTCGATGATTCACTGACAAATTGATGTTCCTATCGTGCTTGATCTTTAAGAGTGCAACTATGGCCACTTGGTATGGGGTGTGGTTCCAATCTTCACGGCGTAGGATCGTGAACTGATAACTAGCCTCAAAGAGACCAAGATAACTAGCTGCAAGCAGCCAAGATAATAGTGCAACATGATGATCGTACTCGAAGCCAACCACCGTCTCGATTATGGCAGCCTGAATCAAGGGTTTGCCCAACCACACTCTAAGTTACCAACCAACACAGCCTACAATCAATCAAGGAAAACCTTGAATAGAGTAGGAACACCAATTGGGAGACATCGAACGTCCGCTTCTGTAATCCCACAAGGAAATCACAAGAGCAAAGGGGTAAAGAATTCTCTCTCGATATGTTAGCACACTGCTACACAAAGGTTCTATTTTTCATTATCAAAAGTCTGTTCTTACAAGGACAATGAAGAGTATTTATACTAGGAACCACCCTCCTAGCTGGGTATCAAAAGACTTTTAAGTTTCTTGAGAAATTGTCAGCTCAAAGGTCTCCAGGAAGAATTCCCGAACAGCCTCGCGCAGCCAGTTCAGCTTATGAGCAGTCTTCACTAAAACAACCATAACTTTTAATTGGGAAGTCCAAAAGATAATCTGTTTGTTGAAGGTAAAAGTAGACTTGATTATCTTTCAAACCATATGCATTATGGCTATTGAATCATCACATGTTGGATCGCCCATCTCTTGGAAGTTGGAACATTCTCAATAGACAGAGGTAAAAAGTAACACCGCGGAAGAAAAAGTAACGGGTGATCGGACCAGTGTATAAAGTAACACCATAGATAAAAAAGTAATGGATGATCGGACCAGTGTAAAAAGTAATACCACTAAGAAAAAAGTAACACCCGATCGGACCAGTGTAAAAAGTAACACCGTGTTAGAAAAAGTAACATCCGACTGGAACGTTTTCCTTAGCTCGCAATCAGTAAGTTATTGTATTTGAAATCCAACAAAACTCCTCTTTACCAATAAACCTAAGAATGAGCAAAGTACAATATTGAGGTAGTATAAAATTCTTATTAATATTAAAATATATATCAGATAAGAACAAGTTCACCTCTTGTTCTAGTTTCTTTGCTCGACTCCGCGTAATTGGTCCTTTAAATGATGTAAACAGTTCTTGCTCCTTCTTAGTTTATTCTTGTGTGTTTACAAGCTCTTCTATTAATGGTTCACTAGGTTGAAAAGGAGTCGTCCTCGACTCTGTATCATCAAAACCATGGAATGGAGTAAGATCAGCAACATTAAATAATTTACTTACACCATATTCTGCTAGAAGATCAATCTTATATGCATTGTCATTGATCTTTGCTAGCACTTTGAAGGGTCCATCTCCTTGTGGCATCAGCTTTGACTTGCGCTTATCAGGAAATACTTCTTTGCAAAAATAGATCCAAACAAGATCTCCGGGTTCAAACATAACCTTCTTTCTATGTTTGTTCATCTTCACGGCTTTGTGCTAAGCTTTCATCTCTATTTCTTCTCTTATTTTCTCATGAATTTTATTCACGTATACAGCACGTTTTAAGGCGTCCATGTTAATCCTTTCCTACAAAGGAAGAGGCAACAAATCTATTGGTGCAATAGGTTTAAATCCATAAACAATTTCAAAGGGACACATATAAGTGGTAGAATATACTGTCCTATTGTAAGCAAACTCCACATGTGGCAAATAATCTTCCCACTCCTTCAAGTTTTTCTTGATCATTGTTCTCAATAACATTGATAGAATATGATTGACAACTTCAGTTTGTCCATCTGTTTGTGGGTGACAAGTAGTAGAAAATTACAACTTTGTGTCAAGCTTTGCCCACAATGTCTTCCAAAAATAACTTATGAATTTCACATCACGATCAAAGACAATGGTCCTTGGCATTCCATGCAGCCGTACAATTTCTCTGAAAAACAAAGTAGCTACGTGGGAAGCATCATTGTTTTTATGACAAGGTATGAAATGTGACATCTTTGAAAATCTATCAACAACAAAAAAATAAAATCAATCCCCCTCTTTGTCCTAGGCAAACCAAAAACAAAGTTTATGCTAATATCTTCTTATGGAACACTAGAAACAGGTAGGGGAGTATATAATCCATGAGGGTTCAATTTTGACTTAGCTTTATGACAAGTGATGCAGCGTTGCACAAACTTCTCTACATCTTTCCTCATCTTTGACCAATAGAAGTGATCGGCGAGCAACTTATAGGTCTTTTCTCGTCCAAAATGACCCATCATTCTACCAGCATGTGCTTCCTGTAATAACAAGTGTCTAATCGAACAATTTAGAATACATAGTTTGTTAGCTCTAAACAAGAAACCATCATGCACATGATATTTTCCCTAGCCTTTTGTAGCTTGACATTTCTCATATGGTTCTGAAAATTCATGTTCCTCATGATACAATTCTTTGATACTTTCAAGTCCCAACACATTTACTTTAAGTTGATTCAATAAAGTATGTTTACGGGATAAAGCATCAGCAACAATATTTTTTTACCTTTCTTGTGCTTCACAACATATGGAAATGTTTCTATGAACTCCACCCACTTGGCATGTCTTCGGTTCAGCTTTGATTGACATTTTAAATACTTTAAAGCTTCATAATCAGAATGAATAACAAATTCTTTTGGCCATAAATAATACTGCCAAGTTTCAAGAACTCTCACCAAAGCATATAATTCTTTGTTATAAACAGAATAATTCAATTGAGCTCCTCCCAATTTTTTACTAAAATATGCTATTGGTTTCTTATCTTGCATTAATACTCCTCCTATGCCAATTCCACTAACATCACATTCAATTTCAAAAATTTTAGTGAAATCGGATAAAGCTAATAAAGATGCTTCAGTTAAAAATCTCTTTAACTTTTGGAAAGCATTTTCTTGTGATTCTTCCCATTGAAACACAATACCTTTCTTTGTTAGCTCATTCAAAAGAGCAGCGATGGTGCTGAAATCTTGCACAAATCTTCTATAAAATCCAGTAAGACCATGAAAACTTCTTACTTGACTTACATTTATGAGAGTTGGCCAATTCTTGATTGCTTCCACCTTTGTTTCATCCACTTCAATTCCCTGTTCTGAAATAGCAAACCCAAGAAAAACAACCTTCTTTGTATAAAATGTGCACTTCTCAAAGTTAGCAAAACAATTTTTCCATTCTAAGCACATCCAAAACTTGTCTAATATGATCAACATGTTTATTTAAGGACTTGCTATAAATCAGGATGTCATCGAAGTAAACAACAACAAATTTATTAATGAAAGTTCTCAAAACATGGTTCATCAATCTCATGAATGTACTAGGAGCATTAGTCAAACCAAAAGGCATAACTAACCATTCATAGAGCCCAAACTTTATTTTAAAAGCAGTTTTCTATTCATCTCCAAGTTTCATTCTGATTTGATGGTATCCACTTCTTAAATCAATCTTAGAAAACATCATAGAACCACTCAACTCATCAAGCATATCATCTAACCTAAGAATAGGATGATGATATCTCACAGTAATATTGTTAATGGCTCTACAATCAACACATATTCTCCAAGAACCATCTTTCTTTGGAACTAAAATCACAAGAACAGCACAAGGACTTAAGCTTTCACGTACATACCCTTTGTTTAGGAGTTTTTGTACTTGCCTTTGTATTTCCTTTGTTTCTTCGGGGTTGGTGCGGTATGGTCTCTATTGGGTAATGCAGCCCCCAGAATGAGATCAATTTGATGTTCTATGCCACGCAATGGAGGAAGTCTAGCAGGAGTTTCTTTTAGAAAAACATCTTCATATTCCTGCAAAAGTTGAGAAATAACACTAGGAAGAGATGTTATGTCATTAGTCGAAAGCAATGTCTCCTTGTACAAGAGTACAATGAGCACTTGAGTTGGGTTATTCCTTATATCTCTCATTTCTGATTTTATGGCTAACATAACTATGTTCTCACCATCTCTTTTCTTTTTATCTCTTAGGTTTGGCTTGTGGCTCTCACTCTCCGAATTGTGGATATCTCTTATTCTGTTTCTCTCTCTTTCTTTGTCACTTTCTATCCTAATTTCAGAACTCTTTTATATATGTTCAGCCATTATTTGTTGAGGTGTCATTGGCTTAAGCACAAAATTCCGCCCTTTCCACTTGATAGTGAATTGATTTGTTCAACCACAATGCAGCGATGATTGATCAAATTACCATAGTCTTCCTAACAGCAGGTGGCATACTGTCATGGGTACAACATCACACTCAACCATGTCTTCATATTTACCAATCTTGAAAGGAACTTTTATTCGATGTCCAATCTTAATATCTCCACTATTATTCAGCCATTGAACATGATACGGATGTAAATATCGCAGCAATTTTAGATCAAGTTTATCACACATCTCCTTGCTTGCAAGATTATGGTAGCTATCTCCATCAATAATTACCTTGCAAACCTTGCCTTCTACCTTGACTCGGGTTTGAAAAAGATTATGGCATTATCTATTTTTAACTTCTTTAAGTTGTACACTAAAAACTTGAATCACCACAAGAGCAGCACTATGTTCAAATTCACAAGTTGTGTCCTCCTCTTTTTTGGTGTCATCTTGATTTGATCTGCTATGAGGAACTTGCTCTTCCTCCTCACTAGCAAATGCATACTCTCCTTGTTCAGTTACAATGATGGTACGATTGTTTGGATATTCTTTGATGACATGCCCATGGCCTCCACACTTAAAACATTGAATGTCTCTACTTCTAGATATAGAACCAATATAAGTTATTGATGAAGCTGTAGGTTTACTCTTTCTACTTGAATTGGCAGCCTCTTTACCACTAGAAACTCTAGAGGCATTCGAGCATAAACCTCCACTTGAGTTTACACTTGTACCTCGAGTAAAATTTACTCTTGGCATAAACTTGTTGCTGCTGGATATAACCCGTGTACCAAAAGAGTTTATCTTCTTTAGCTTAGCATCTTGCTGTAATTGATGTTCAGCTTTGCTTGCTTGATGCACTAACTGAATAAGATTACGGTATGGCTAAAATTCCACAATCCTTTGAATATCCTAGTGCAAACCAGACATAAATCCTGCAATAGATTGTTCTTCATCTTCATAAACATTAGCTCAAATCATAGCTTTCTCCATCTCCTTATAATATTCTTCAACAGACCAATTTCCTTGCTTCAAATTCTGCAATCTATCAAAGAGATTACTTCGATAGTGCTTCGGAATAAATCTAGCTCTCATTACTCATTTCATTTTAGCCCATGTAGTAATTTCTGCTTGTCCAGCATCTTTTCGGTCATTCATCAGTCGCTCCCACCATATTAGAGCATAATCATCAAATTCAAGAGAAGCCATTGCAGACTTCTTTCCTTCAGAATAATTATGGATACGAAAAATCTTGTCAACCTTCAATTTCTATGTAAGATAAGCTTCAAGATCAGATCCACCATCAAACTTAGGCATGGTGAATTTCAGTTTACCAAGTCTCTCTTCTTCATTGTTTCTTTGGTTACGATAAAGACCAAAGAAATATGGTACATAATCATTATTATCTCCTTCATCTTTAGAATCAGTATGGTCATTATTTCTTTGACCATGACCTATTCCTCTTAATTGAGCAGCACCTCTTCTTCCATTCCCACGACCAAGGCCGGGTGACCTCATGGCATGAGCAGCAGCATGATTTCTTCTCTCTTGAGCTTCATGTGCATATTGAGCAGCAATTTCTTCATCTATTTCATCAGCATGCATGCTTGTATTCTCATCAATAGGACAAAGATCTTGAAGATGAACCATAATATTTTGAATGCTTGCTTCTATATTCTGCCTCAACTCATTGAATTGATTCATGGTAACACAATCTTCAGGTTGAGGAGGCTCCATGTTTCCTACACCGTTAGTGTAACAACAAAAATAGGAGGTATATATATGATAGGACAATATGTGGAATATCTCACAACCTCACATTTTCTTACCAACCGAAACAATTATGTTTTCCTTGTGGATTACAAGCTTATATGTGTGATGGTTAAGCGAATACAAGACAAGGATGGCATAAACGGTGGCTTGTTTGTATAGCTTGGTGGAGAAAAATATATGAAATGCAATCTGAATTCTAGTTGTTGTAAAGATAAGTAACAATCCAAACTAGATGTTCAATGCTTAGTGCTGATCTTAAGATATGGATGGTGTAAACAGAAAATTTCAGAGATTAAACAACTAAATCCCGCACTAGCAATAGATTAGTTAGCATAAAAGGACTGCACAATTGATAGAGCGCAAACAGAACACAATTTGCATAAACGTTTCAGCAATTTTACACAATTTGCATAAACGTTTCAGCAACTTTACACAATATCTTTCTCTTCTTTCTTTTATTTGATATTTTTTTTTCTGTTTTCCTGACTCTTTTTTTATACCCTTTTTAACAATGATATAACACTTGCACGAACAATAGGTAGAACAAAAACAAACAGCAATTATATGATATAATTTTTTTCTGTGGCGATTTTCAGGAACAACAAGACAACAAAACGATATAATGGCAATAAGGATATAGATAGAGAATTCGATCAGCAACTAAACAAAGACTCTAATGGACAGAAACTTACCCAAACTTACTAAAATAACAGATGCAAAATATGAGGCTATGGAAATATTTTTGTAAGGCTTTTTCGGGATAGGATGAAAACAAATATATGTAGCTAAGGGTAAAGAATCTTACCATGGCAACGAAAGCTCTGATACCAAATGGTACGGGGCATGGTCCTGATCTTCACGGCGTAGGATCATGAACTGATAACTAGCCTCAAAGAGACCAAGATAACTAGCTGCAAGCAGCCAAGATAACAGTGCAACCTGATGATCGTACTCGAAGCTAACTACCGTCTCGATTACGGCAGCCTGAATCAAGGGTTCACACAACCATACTCTAAGTTACCAACCAACACAGCCTACAATCAATCAAGGAAAACTTTGAAGGGAGTAGGAGCACTAATTGGGAGACGTCGAACGTCCACTTCTGTAATTCCACAAGAAAATCACAAGAGCAAAGGGGTAGAGAATTCTCTCTTGATATGTTAGCACACTGCTAAACAAAGGTTCTATTTTTCATTATTAAAAGTCTATTCTTGCAAGGACAATGAATAGTATTTATACTAGGAATAACCCTCCTAGTTGGGTATCAAAAGGCTCTTAAGTTTCTTGAGAAATTGGCAGCTCAAAGGTCTCTAGGAAGAATTCCCGAACAGCCTCGCGTTGCCAGTTCAGCTTCTGAGCAGTTTTCATTAAAACAGCCATAACTAAAAGTAGACTTGATTATTTTTCCAACCATATATTATGGCTATTGAATCATTATAGGTTGAATCGCCCATCTCTTGGAAGTTGAAACATTATTAGCAGACAGAGGTAAAAAGTAACACCGTGGAAGAAAAAGTAACGGACGATCGGACCAGTGTATAAAGTAACACCATAGATGAAAAAGTAACGGATGATCAGACCAGTGTAAAAAGTAACACCGTAGAGGAAAAAGTAACACCCAATCAGACCAATGTAAAAAGTAACACCGTGGAGGAAAAAGTAACATCCGACTGGAACGTTTTCCTTAGCTCACAATCAGTGAATTGTTGTATTTGAAATCCAACAAGACTCCTCTTTACCAATAAACCTAAGCATGAGCAAAGTACAATATTGAGGTAGTATAAAATTCTTATTAATATTAAAATATATATCAGATAAGAACAAGTTCACCTCTTGTTCTAGTTTCTTTGCTCGACTCCGCGTAATTGGTCCTTTAAATGGTGTAAACAGTTCTTGCTCCTTCTTAGTTTGTTCTTATGTGTTTACAAGCTCTTCTATTAATAATTCACTAGGTTGATCCGTATCACCACTGTTCCTACTTCTTCCACGCTGTCTTCAACAAGCTCGGTCTTGCCAATCATGTCGATGGTTCCACCCCACGTGCGACTCTGATTGGATTCAAAATGAATTTGCAATATCTTCCTATATATATTCCATTTCTAGGGAAGTCTTGCAAATCATCGTGACCAAGGACGACACGTCCTGCTCTCTGTGGTAAGCTGCTCGGTCGTTGTTCTTTGACAACAAGAAGGCCCGATTAGTTCATGTAATAGGGAGACATGTCTGTCATGGCATACTACACGAAGATAAAAACCCTTGCTGATCATCTATGAGAGCTGGATGCGCTGGTGTCCAATCTTGATCTAGTGCTCAACGTCCTACGTGGACTCAACCCTCAGCCGCACCACATCACCATGCACCCTCTGCTGCCCTCCTTCATCAACATACGATGATCTCTCCTTGAAGAACGTCGGTTGGTGCAGGTGGAGCGAGTTGCCAGTTTTCCACTAACATGGCATAAGCACCTGGTGGGATGGCATTGCTGGGACTCCCCTCTCTGACATACTTTACGCTCATGACCCAGACACTGCCTCCTTCCTAGCTCTACACCACCTCTAGCACCTGCTACATCCTCATCATCCTTAGGCATCGGCAGTGTCAAGGAAACTAGGTATAAGAAGAAGGGTGCCAGTGGCACTACTCCAACAATGGTCGTGCGACGCCACCCTCATCACCAGCGCTTGGTCTAGTGCATGGCTTTCTTCTGCCAATCCTTGGCCTAGGCTGTTCCAGGCCTGGCCCATGGCGCGCGTGCCAGCTTAATCATCTAGGACTAGCTTTCTAGGAGCTTAACCTGGTGCGCCAACACCACAAACCTACAACGTCGTCTATCGTTGCCTGCTCTGCAACCTCCTCTAGCAAAACCAACATGGGATCAGGCTGCCCTCCTTTAGTTGTTGAACAACATGGCCATGCTACCGTCAGCCACAAGCGGCCAAGATTGGTACCTCGACATGGGTGCATCATCTCATATGCAATCCAACAATGGTAACCTCTCCTAGTTCTCTCCCTTTCCTCCTACATATGACGCCATTGTCGGTAATGGTTCTTCTATTCCTATCATGCATACTAGCTCCCCTTTTATTCCTACTGCCTCTCATCCTCTCCACCTCACTTGAGTTCTTGTTGCTCCTAATCTTGTGAAAAATTTGCTCTGTGTACACTTTAACTCATGAAAATTCCATGTCTATGGAATTTGATCACCATGGTTTTTCTATCAAGGATCTACGCACCCAAGCAGAGATGCTTCAATGTAATAGCAAAGGTGAGGTCTACCCACTGCTGGCTTCCTTTTCGATGGTCTAGCTAATCACCACCAATACAGACACCTGGCATCGATGACTCGACCATCCAAGCAAGGAGTTATTTGATCACATTAATTATCTGATCTTTTTAGGTCAAGTGTAATCAAAGTAGCCCACGTACTTGCCATGCTTATCAAATGGGCAAGCACACCGAGCTCTCTTTTTCTGATTCTACTTCACATACAACTTTCCCTTTTGAAATTCTCCACTGTGACGTTTGGACCTCACCCATACCTAGCATCATAGGCTTTCAATTTTATTTAGCTATTCTTGATGATTTCACCCATTATGTATATATGGACCTTTCCACTATGTAATAAATCTAAGGTCGCCCCTAAACTCATGTTATTCCATGTATTTACTCGCACTCAATTCTCACGGTCCATTTGTTGCATTTAGTCTGACAATGGGAGAGAGTTTGATAATGTCGTTCTTCGCTCTTTCTACTCCACACATGGAATTTTATTTCGCTAGCTTTTCCTGCCCCTACACTTCATTGCAAAACAGGAAGGAAGAACCTGTGTTATGAACACTTAATGATTCCATGCGCTCACTTCTTCTACAAGCATCGATGCCGCATATGTTCTAGGCGGAGGCGCTCTCTATTACCACAGTACCACATACATGCTGAATAGACACATTGCAAGCCAAAGCAGCTCATCACACCACACACACTTAACTATGGCAAGCATCTCGAGTACCAGCACATGCGTGTCTTCGGCTGTCTGTGCTTCCCCAGCACATCATCGTCGACAATGCCAAACAAGCTTGTTGCTCGATCAGTTGCTTGTGTGTTTCTCGGCTACCCACCCAAACACAAAGGATACCGCTGCTATGATCTTGACAGCAAACGTGTGCTCATCTCTAGGCATGTCACCTTTAATGAGAGCAGCTTCCCCTTCGCCATGGACCACAATGACCTAGCACCATTGATGGCACCACCTTATCTCATAGTCCGTGATGCCATCGACTCCACACACCACCAGCCGCTTTTGGTGCTTGCTGCTGCTTACCACCATCTAGTGCAACATATATACCAGTTCACCCAAGCCGGCATCACCTACTGTCATGCCAAGCCACACCGCCTGCCAGCCCGTGATGCCTGCACCACCACCGCTTGACCTAACCAAATCACAATGCCACCATGTGCTAGCTCAGTCCATGCATGCACTCATGCATCCAATGCTTACGAGTGTCCGAGCACGAATCCACAAACCAAACCCAAAATATGCCAATGTTTCCACAACCACCGAAATGTCCCCTCTAGTGTCTTTGTTCATGCTACACTTTGTGACCTGAATTGGGCAGCCACCATGAAGGAAGAATTCGATGCTCTGGTGTGCCGATTAGACTTGGCAATTTGTGCCGCGACCGCACCATGCTCATGTGGTCACTAGGAAATGAGTGTTTCATAAAAAAACCTAGGCTGACAACTCCCTCGAGCGCTACAAGGCTCGGTGAGTGGTGCGTGGCTTTAATCAAAGGTTGTGTGTGGATTTTGATAAGACATTTAGTTTGGTCATCAAACCAGCAACAATTCACATCATGCTTCATCTCGCTGCATCACACCAATGGTCGGTTCACCAATTAGATGTCAAGAATGCATTCTTGAATGGCATACTCGATGATACGGTGTTTTGCCTTCAACCTGTTGGGTTCATCGACACCACCAAACTAGGTCATGTCTACTGCCTTTCAAAGTCATTGTATGGGCTCAAGCAAGCACCACGCGTGTGGTTCACCCACTTCACCAACTTCACGCGCTTAATTGGTTTCACAACGACTTGCTCAGATGTATCTCTATTTATCTTTCGTGATTGTGTCGCAACACATATCTTCTTCTTTACATGGATGACATTAGTTATTCTCACAGCTTCACACTACTGCAGAAACTAACATCAGTGTCGAGTCAAAATCGTTATCAGTTTTGGGTTTTGAACCACCACTGATTAGTTGAAAGATAGGCACTTTCAGTGTTAGTTCGTGTGACGAACCGCCACTGATACTTACTTTCAGTGGTGGTTCGTATTACGAACCACAACTGAAAGTGAGTATCAGTGTCGGTTCTATTACGAACTGACACTGAAAGTGCATAACATACATCGATTAATAACTGATTATTGCTCACGACACTAGTTGATTGGTCAGTCAGAGATGTGGATAAGCTCCAAATACATTCATTCATCAATCTTTAACTCTGTACATTCATTTAAGCACTTGATCAAAAGACCATATAAGATGGTGCTTGTTTTATTTGTCTTACAACTTCATGTACACAGAGATATCATGCAACAAATTTATGTCACCATCACTTCACATGCACCCAACCACAAGACTAGAGTATACATCAATACATACACATACATGCCTTTACAATACGTACACATACATGCAACAAATACATGATGAGATGAGGAGGGAAAAAGTCGTGAAAGCTTTTCTAAAGATAATATGTTTAAGAGATTTTGTACATAGGATTTGATTGCTTCTTGATGTCGGCAAGCCCGCGGCTGTTCACGAATAGTTTCACATCATCTTCAGCGAACCTCTTCTCTTCTCCTTCTTCATCTTCTTTGCGCTCACCATGGTCACCGGCTTCTTCTCTAATGCTTCCCTTCTCTACAACAAGGAGTAGCAAGTGTCAGATATTAAAAATAAAGTAACTGGTTGAAATGGTTAAAAAGAAGAAAAGAGGGAAAAAAGAAGAAGAGAGGGCAAGAAGAAGAAGAGAGGGCAGTGAGCAGTGGTCTCGTGGGATGAGTGGTTTATATATACATGTGAGAGTAGCTATCAGTGTCGGTTCGTAATAAAACCAACATTGATAGTGTCGATGCGACACACTGATAGTGTCGATGTGACATTATCAGTGTCAGTTCTATTATGAACCGACACTGATAGTGTCATGCGACACACTGATAGTGTCACTATCGACACTATCAGTGCCGGTTCGTAATACGAACCATCACTGATAGCGCTTATGAACCGATAGTGATTGTGAAATTCAAAAAGTTAACGTCCTCATGTTTACGAACCAACAGTGATATATCTTCAGTGTTGACTTAGACACAACCGATACTAAAGGACCGCTACTTATAACATGTTTTGTGGTAGTGTCATCACCAACTCTCTTCTCCATGATGTCATGCATTAGCAAGCTACAGAACGAGTTTTCGATGAAGGATCTCAGTCCTCTCTATTACTTCCTCGACATCCAAGTGACACACTCATCCGTGGGCTTCTTCCTCTCTCAAGAATGATATGCTGAAGAAATCCTAGACAAGGCATGCATGGGCAACTGCAAACCTGCTGTAACCCCTATTGACACCAAGCCCAAACTTGTTGTTGATCAAGGTGCACCGGTTACATATGCCTCTGAGTATCGAAACTTAGCTAATGCTCTTCGATATCTGATGATGACATGCTTGGACATCTTGTATGCAGTGCAGCAAGCATGCTTGCACATGCATGATCCCTAGGAATGTCATCATCTCTCATTGATTAAATAGACCCTCCGTTATATTCACGGCACTATGACTCATGGTCTTCAGCTCCATGCATCATCCATGGTGGACATCCATGCCTTCTCCAATGCAGACTAGGTCGGGTGCCCAGACAAGAAGATCTACATTAATTGGTTATTGCATCTACATTGGTGATTCTGTGGTGTCGTGGTCCTCCAAGCGATAGGAAACTGTCCCGAGGTCTAGCACAAAGGCTAAGTATAGGGCCGCGCCATGGCGAACATGGCCGTCGAATGCTACTGGGTTCAATAACTCCTTAGCAAGCTATATCACTGTTGGAATATAAAGTGAATTGCCTATTTCTCTCCATCAGCTTAAGAAAGGTAGGCAATTCACATTATATTCTAATAACCACGACATAATTAAGTAAGCTAGGCCACAATTGTTTATTGTGATAACATAGCTGCTATCTATTTGTCAGCCAACTTTGTGCATCATGCATCGTCGAACTAAGGTCCCGTTTGGATCTCATGAACTACTAGTTAATAACTAAAAATTAGTTTTAGTCCATCTAAACAGGGTAACTAACTGGTGAACTAATTATTAGCTCCTTAGCTAACTAATGGTTAGCCCATTAGTCCACAAAAATAAACTAATTTGAGCTAATAGGAGCCCTTGGACTATTTTGCCCCATACACTACTGTAGTACAATTATTGTAGCAGTGGCAAAATCGACTTTAGCCTTCTATTAGTCCCAAGTATCCAAACAGGCATAGACTAATTTTTAGCCAATTAACTATTAGTTAGCTAACAATTAGCTATTGCTATTAGTTAGCTAACTATTAGTTTTAGTCTATCCAAACGGCACCTAAGCACATGGAATTGGGCATATCCACTTCGCGGGGAAAAAAGTGGCTCTTGGGCAAATCCGTGTGATTCACGTTCCTAGATCAACAGTTCGCAGATGTTCCTAGATCAACAGTTCGCAGATGTGATGACTAAAGGGCTAGCTGGCAACCTTAACGTGTTCATTAACTTTCGTTCCAGTCTGGATGTCCTTTCTAACGACTAGGGACGATGTCCAGACAGCCGGCCAGGGGGTGTAAGCGAACTCTATGATGTAATTACAGCCTTAGGCCTAGTCTTACGGCACCTCCCTGACGATTAAGTTGTTAGTTAGTCTGTTAGCCTCTCACACTCGTGTATATATATGTATACCTGTACAGAATACAGATCAATGCAAAGTGTGTGTGTTGCATCTATCTGTCTCCTTCTACACTCTCTTACAGGGGTGATGGTCTGCCGGACGATGGTCGTCGTCGTGGCTCGCCGGCTTTCTTCGATGAGGGGCTCCGACGTGATTTCCGTACGTTCTCAAGCACTGCATGCGATGTCGTCTTCTCCAACGGGAGGCACGAACAGCTAGCCGACGATGGCGTGTATGCTTCGTCGGAGTGGAGTAGCTTATCTCCGCGCCTCCGCTACCGTCCGCCGAGAAAGTGTAGGCACCGTACTCACAAGAAAAGGGCACGCTTGAAAGAGTATACAAGAGCAGGCAAACTGTAAGTGACGACTATAATTTTCTAGAAATGATCAGGTCATTTGAAATGTTTCTTTTTTGAAGAATAACAAGCATTAGGTTGCTGTTTCCTCGCGTTAGCTAATTGTTTCGATATTATCCCACACATAATTATCTGTTCATAAAGCATACAAAATTCAACTATGAGAATGCCAAATTCATATGAAGTGGTGGCTTGATACAACTCACAACGAAAATTTTCATATACAGTTCTCCCTACAGCTAGCGGCACACAGCACAGCCGACACAAATTAACAAATGAAGAGAGATCTACATATATACGTGCATTAACCAACATGAGAGAATTAAGCATGAATCATCTGTATGAGCTCAACCAGACAAACTGTTATGACAGATCCATATTTTTTTTGATTTACTAATTTAAAACCATCAGAAGTAAATTAAATAAAATGTCACAACCATTACAAATCATTTCGGAACTACTGATCATCCATAATGACTAATAAGTCACAGATCAATGTAGTTCAAACTGTCTAGCATTCTGGTATCTGATTTCATAAAGATGTAAAAAGCAGGAACGGTAAAATTTCGATTGTTTTAGATAAATTCATGACATTTCCCAGAACTAATGGAAGAAATATTCTGGCTAGGTTCATAGCTTAAGCTCAAGGTCCAGCTCTTCTGGATCACTGGAGTTCTTGCTGGTCGACTGATCCACTGATTTGTTGTGGCCTGCTTCTTCTTCCTCATCACTCTCCAAATCAATATACTGCACTTCCTGCAAACAATATATATAGTAAAGACTTGTTAAAACATATATACAAATTACTGAAATTAACCTGCACAAATATTTCAAACTACACCAGGCCCCCACTAAGAACTATGAGAAGATTTAGAATTGTATGTACCTGACGGTGAGGTTGTTCAGGCAGCATCACATTTGTAGGCGGCGGCATGAGTACATTGTTTGGGTTGGGATAAGATGCTGCTTCAGAGGCTCCAGCAGGTCTGCAGGTTGCAGATGTAG
This sequence comes from Zizania latifolia, assembly GCA_000418225.1. Lineage (NCBI taxonomy): Eukaryota > Viridiplantae > Streptophyta > Magnoliopsida > Poales > Poaceae > Zizania > Zizania latifolia. The sequence continues at coordinate 679,711 of KE371892.1, forward strand.
CATTTGTTAGACTATATATAAATCTTTTTTTGAACGCGAGCGGGAGAACCGCTGCAATGCATTAAGAAGAAGAAAAAGGGACAAGAAAGGTCCCATGTTGTTTAGAATACAGGCATTGACAGAAGATTACACACAGTGACAGGGGAAACGAAAAGAAGTGATGAAAAAGAAGAGGATGCCAAGATACAGGTGCCAACACGGTGCAACTCAGATAGCAGCCGCCTCTAGCTACATCGGTGATAACCCATTGGGCTACTGTGTGAGTGGACTCTAACGCAGCACTGAAGATGCGACGATTCCGCTCCTTCCAAACATGCTACCATGTATAGACGATAATCCCATTGAACGCCTTTCGGTTATGCCGCGCAACCAAACGTGAAGCTTGATGCCACCAATTGTGGATGGAACCTGACGACGGTAGAGGACAGAGGCCGGTAAGCATGAAGTTCTGTGTGACAATGTCCCAGACCTGTTTGGTAAAGCTGCAATGAGCTGCAAGGTGGTACGGGGTTTCGAGTGCGCAGCAGCAAAGACTGCAGAAGGCGTCACAAGGACATCCCCTCCTTAACAGATTATCCGCAGTGAGAATTTTGTTCTTGCTCAAAGTCCACACAAAAAATTTGCACTATGCTTCCGCCCAGGCTTTCCAAAGTTCGAGTGAGATAATTGGTCTACAAGAGCCTGTGAATTGCATTCGATAAGCTGACTTTGCAGTGTACACCTCATGCTCATTCCAGCGCTAGGAAATATCATCGGATGGTTGGTGCTCTTGGAGGACAGTGTCTGCGACCATCGCTGCAATTTGAAGGAACTGTTGAAATTGCTGCAAAGATGAGAGCTTGGAGACCGCGCGAATCCAGGTATTGCCACTCATTGCTTTGCTAACAGTCCAGTTTTTCCTAGTGCTTATAGCGAACAGATCCAGGAGCAAAGTTTTGAGAGGTAGAGGGCTGCACCAACCGTCGTGCCAAAAAGAGGCCGTGTTCCCGTCCCCAAGCGTGATGGACGTTGAGGCGCGGAAGAGGTCCTCATCCATTTGATTGAAGACAGGGGCAAGGAAACCCAAGGCCAGGAGCCATCCTTCCAATGAAGCCAGAGCTACCGAAGTCTGAGGGCGCGACTCAGGAGTTCTAAGCTTAACACTCCTAGGCCGCCGAAGTCCTTGGGCATACAAAGCACTCTCCAATCATTCACTAGGCAAAGGCCCCCAGATGGCGTTGGATTGTCGCCTTTTGCCCAAAGGAAGTGACGCCGCATTTTGTCCAGCTGCTTGGTCACTCACTTATTTTCCACAAAAACAACCAAGTGAAAAATCGGGATCGCAGAGAGGGTTGCTTGAAGGAGGACAAGCTTCCCCGCCTTGGTGAGCATACGCCCCTTCTAGATCGCTAGCCTTTTTGCCATCTTGTCTAACAACAGTTGAAATAATCCTTTGATGGTTCGGTGGAAGTGAAGCGGAAGCCCCAAATACTTGCATGGAAAGGCTGCTTGCTTAGCCGGAAACACCTACGCGATTTGCTCAAGGACCAAGTCCGAACAATTTATTGGAAAGAGCTCCATTTTGTTGTAGTTTACATGAAGCCCCGAGGCCTTACCAAAAATGTGCAGGATCACTTTCATACAACTAGACTCGAAAGGGCAGGTGTTGATGAAGAACCCGACGTCGTCGGCATAGAAAGAGGCACGATTTTGAATGTTGGAGTTACTGAGGGGCAACAAGAGATCATGGTCCTCGGCAAGGGAGATCAGTCTATGAAGGAGGTCGATGGTGAGCAGGAATAATATGGGTGAAAGCAGGTCCCCTTGGCGCACCCCCTGGCCATGGTGGAAGAAGTTTCCCGACGCTCCATTTAGTATAATCACTAAAGAGGAGGAGTGGAGAAACTGATATATCCAGCAGATCCAACGCGAGCCAAAACCTCTATGTCGGAGGACTTCAATGAGAAAAGGCCAGTTGATCGAGTCAAACGCCTTCGCTGTGTCTAACTTGACGAACATCGTAGGGCAGTTGAGCTGCTTCAGCTTGCGAAGACAGCCCTGAAACAACAAGAAGTTGTCATGTAATCCCCGCGATTTGATGAACGGGGACTGGTGCGGACTGATCAACTCAGCCAGTTTGGGGGCCAGTCTGTTAGCCAACAGCTTCGTTGCAATCTTAGTGAAACTATGGATGAGACTGATTAGTTGAAAGCTGTTGGGAGAACGAGAGGCGGGATCTTTAAGCAGGAGGGTGATGTAGGCTGAGTTTAGAAGGTCGAGGTGTTGTGAGCCATGTTCCAACATGTGGTCCAAAGCCTTCCACAGATCTTCTTTGATAATATGCCAGCATTTTTTGTAAAAATTATTTGTGAAACCATCTAGGTCGGGAGTCTTATCATTCGGAAGTGATCGAATTGTATCCCTAACCTCCTCCAATGAGATCGGTTGATCAAGGTGTTGCAGGTCAATGGGAGATGGATACAAGGCGTCCAATGCGAAGGCACAAGACTTGGGAATCGAATTTCCTAAGCGATCCGTGAAGTAAGTCTCCAGAATTAGTGCTTTGGCCGAATGCTCGGACACCAGCTGGCCATTTTATTCCAACAGAGGGATGAAATTGTGTACCCGGCGACTATTCATTTTCATGTGAAAAAACTTTGTGTTTGCATCTCCTAGCTTTAACCAACAAGCTCGCGATCTTTGGCATGCCATTGCCTTTAGAATTGCAGCAAGCCCCTATATATAAATCTTAGATGCGTGACAATTTAACTTGGCAGTAAATTAATAATGTAATATATATACCTGATGGCAGTAGACTGAAACTGCCCAGAGCTCATGTCTCCTTTCCCTCTATAGCCCTGCACATTTGCCATCTGCAATATAAAAATAAGAGAAATTTTACGATACACCTAAAACAATATAAATCATTCATTTATCATATATAATCTAACGACTATGATTAAAGATGCATGGTGACCTATTACCTTTCTACGAGGTAGTAGGTCACTCTTATTTTTTAAATTTTTTTCTAATTATGGAAATCAATTATTAATATTTTTTGTTTCACACCGTAGAATCAACAGTTAATATGACAAGTCTCCTTATTTTTTTTTTCAATCTTCCAAAATTTTCGTTGCATGGGGCCTGTAGTTGGTAACTAGAGGAAATTCAGGTTTAAACATGTGTATAAACAAAGAGAGAAAAATCAATACCCCAAAGTGTGGATGGGACCTGTAGTATGGCATCTGTGGAGCGCCAATGTTAGCATGGGGATTTTGAGGCGGCCGTGATTGTAAGGGTGTGGCCGCCAACTTTGCCGGGCGTAGATCCATTTCAAACCACATCATCAAATTAGTAACAGATAACGCTAGTTGTATAAAAATGATGACTATATATACAGGTGCAGCAACAATAGATCATATAATTAAACAACATAGTCTAATAACATATATTGGAAACAAAGAGTTGGCAACAAGAAGAAATTCAATTTTAAGAAACTATAAACAAATTAAAGAGAAAGTTCTATACCGCACACAGTGGATGGGGCGGCCTATAGTATGGCAGTGAAGAAGAAGAGGCACCAATGTTAACATTATGGGGCTGCGGAGGAGTAGACCATGATGGCACTAAGATTGATGGCAACGTTGTGGCGTTCTCCTGCTTGAATGATTCATTCCAAACCACATCAGATTAATTAGAAAAGATAAAACTATTTGTATGTAAAAAATGATACACACACACACACACACACATACAGGTGCAGCAACAATAGATCGTAGAACAACATAGTCTAAGAATATCCTGTTATTCTCATCTGGTAATATCATATCGATCGCTTCTTTTTGTTTAATTTATGGCTGTTTCAGGTATAATACTAGAGTCTGGACAGACAAACATATAATGGAAACAAAGATCGAGTTGGCAACAAAAGACATTCAGTTTTCAGAAACTATCAACAGAGAGAGAATTCTATACAGCAACTTGCTTATGGGGCGGCCGATGGTATATGCTGTTAGTGAAGAAGAAGAGGCAGCAATGTTTGCATGGGACTGAATACTGATGAGGAGACCATGTAGATCCGTTCCAAACCACATCACAGTAGAAAAGATAAAGCTATATAGATAAACAAATATTATATATATCTGTTCCAAAATATAAAGCATATAAGTTTTTACACTGTCTTCAATGTAGAATATTGACCACTAATTGCTTTCACTATATATAACTATTAAGATAACAATACCTAAAAACATTTTCAAATATTAATATAACTATATAATATGCATAACAATAAATCTAAATATTCTTAACTTAGTTATTAGTCAAAACTTATAAAATGTAGACTTTTAAAAAAACATAGACGACTTATATTTTGGAATGAGGATAGTATGATAATAAAAAACTCGATCGGCAGGAGAATGACCGCCCCATGGCCCCTATCCCATACACAAGAGCTAGCCTAGTCTTTATAGGTCGATTCTTAACACATATTTCTGAGGAGCCGTTAAGTAATCTTTTTTAAAGAAGCTTTAAATTTGTTCATGTAGAGAGTCAAACATAGGACCTCGAGGTGTAACTTGAGTACCGCGCGTAACCGCTAAGCTATAGGCCCTTTCACACGAATATGATGATACACAGATGCAACAACAATAGATCGTAGAAAAAATAATTAGGGTCAATAACAGAGCGTTAGCATGCATTACCAAGACACGGCTTTGATCAGTTCCAGCTGGGATCAAATTCAGAGATCCATGCCTAATAAAAGAGTTTTGTAGGTTATGATGAGGAGACCGTGGCAGTAGGAATGAGGGCAACTTTGCAGCATTCTCCTGCTTGGTAGATCCATTATTCCCAAACCACATCAGATTATAAAATGTAAAACTATTTGTATTTAAAAAATGATGATGGTATATATATATACAGGTGCAGCAACAAAATAGATCATAGAACAACATAGTCTAAGAATATCCTGTTATTCCTGTCTGGTAATAATCATATCTCTTCTTTTTGTTCAATTTCTTGCTGACTTTCAGGTATATATAATACTAGCTAAAGTTTGGACACACAAACATTTATTGGAAACAAAGAGTGGGCAACAAGAAGAAATTCAGTTTTATGGAACTAACAACAGAGAGAATTCTACACAGCAAATTGTTCATGGGGCTGCCGATAGTATGGCAGTGAAGAAGAGGCACCAATAATGTTTGCATTGGACTGATGAGGAGCTAGACCATGACTCTAAGATTGATGGCAATTTTGTGGCATTCGATCGGTTCCAAACCACATTATAGTAGGAAAGATAAAGCTATCTAAATAAACAAATACTAAATTTGTTCCAAAGTATAAGACATATAAGTTTTTTAATATTGATCATTATATTATCAACAACTATTAAGATACAAACATATGAAAATACTTTTAAATATTTGTCTAGCTAACTATATAATCGATATGTATAACAATAAACCTAAATATCTTAGCTTAATTATTAGTTAAAAGTTCTAAATATTAATTTTTATAAATACATAAACACCTTATATTTTAGAACGAACGTAGTATGATGATAAAAAACTCGACCAGTGGGGGAATGACCCCCACGGCTCTTGCCTCATATATAAGAGCTTGTTTTCAACAGAGCCAATGAGTAATCTTTTTTAACCAAGTCTAAAATTTGTTTATGTGGAGAATCAGACACATGACTTGGAAGTGCTACTTAAACTCCGTAACCACTAAGCTAGTGGCTCTTTCGCACAAATATGATGATACACATATGAAACAACAATAGATCATAGAAAAAAAAATAATTAGGATCAAATAAAAGAGCGTTTTCTTTACCAAGACACGCCTTTGATCAGTTCCAACTGGGATCAAATTCGGAGGTGGCTGCCTAATAAGAGAGTTTTGTAGGTTATGATGAGGAGACCTTGGCTGTAGGACTGAGGGCAACTTTGCAGCGTTCTCCTGCTTGATAGATCCATTCCAAACCACATCAGATTAGAAAAGACATGGCTACATTTTAGATAAGTACATTTGATTATTATCTAAAAAAGTAAATATGATGATATACACAGACAAATAAATCATAGAAATTAAAAAAATAAGAGTCAAATGAGTGTGTCTGCTTTACCCAGCTGCCACGGCTAGTTCCAGCTGAGATCGGAGTTGGCTGCCTAAAATAGTTCTGTAAGTTCAACACCTGCTCAACCATTTCAAAACACATTAGATTAGGAAAACATAAAACTATATATACTAGTATATAAATATGATGATAAACAGATGCAACATCATATCAACAATAGATCATAGAAGAAAAATCAGAGCAATTTTATAGTGCATTCTAGCAGTAGACTGAACCCCAACGCTTCATCTCCTTTCATTCAAGTGTTAAAAATGATTTCTACTATTATCTTAATTAGCAGTAGTAGAATTTAGACGGGCTAATGACGATTGTACTACCCAATATATGGTCAATTAAAGTACTAATTATTTATTCTTCAAAATCAGTGACTAAAATCGATTCTACTAGTAGTATAATACTATTAGTAGAAGAAAATTTTTACAATTCTTGAGAAGGTACCATAATTTTAGTGTTAATTTTAGTACCTCTCTTGGTACTAAAATTAACTTTAAAATTGTGGTACCTCTTGCTACCTCCTTAAGAACCGTAAAATCACTCTTAGTAGAATGGATCGTAGCCATGCTAAAAATTAAGGGTGAAATGATTGTTTTACCAAGCCACGGCTATTTGTTCCAGCTGGGATAGGAGGTGGCTGCATAAGAGAGTTCTGCAAGTTCTGCAGCCGCTCAGCCATTTCATTCTGTGTCCTAATCATCTCTAGTTTCTCAATTCCATCTCCTCTCCTCCGTTCATGTGGCTTTGCAATCTTCTTCCCGGTGGTGGCGATTTTCTTCTTGTCCGTGCCCTTCCTAGATCCAGATGAACTCCCTCCATCGCCGCCGCTTGCTGAATCCATGTCGAACCCTACCTATGCAAGAGATCGCGAGGAGAGCCAGATGATAAAATCTGAAAATTTTGGTCCGGATGAAGCAAAGTACAG
>KE371892.1:688623-707814 GCA_000418225.1 Zizania latifolia
GGATTGTTGTTGGTACCACTCAATTTATCAACAGGGAGAAAATAACAAATTAAAGAGAAAAGGATATCAGATATCATAGTACAGTGCTGGTAGTGCATCGATGGATTGAGTAGTTGACGATTTTACAATTAAAAAACAAATCACACTTGATATGCCATCCTAAAAGCATCATGTTTATCAATCTTACACATATATCTATCTATTATATCTCATCTATATATCTATATATGTATGTATCTATCTATCTCTATCTCTCTCTATATATATAAAGAGAGGACTAGGGAGCTGCATAGAATTACTAGGTTAATCGGATAAAAGAGAATCTAGCTGCACTGCCGAGTTTTGATGAGTATATATTAATATAACGGTATAGATTGATTGTTAGAGTTATAAATGAAAACTGTAACTTATATAAAAAACAAGAAAGAATTATATAACAAATACAATGTAACATTCCTTCCAAATTAAATGAACTTTAATCTTGCTGTTCACGTGCAATTGCGAGGGAAATTCAGCTAGCTAGTTGAATTTAAGGTAAATCAAGGCGCAAGACAAATAATATTGTTCATATACTTGGTTATTAAGTTTTTATGATCATTACAGGATACCAAGAGGTTATACCCAAAATTAACATATCTCCTCCTCGGTCTCTTTTGGTACTCCCAGACATGCTTGTAAATAACTCATAATTACTGTATATATATTTTTATTCACTTCTCAATCAGTAACTTTACTATTTCACATAATATAAATGATCTTATCAAAATCAAATATATCTACCATCTGTTACAACTACAACTGCTTTCTGAATTATTAATGAAAGATTAACTAGTGTGATTCTGAAACTGATCACATATACCTTCCGTAGAATTGAATCTCTCTCTATATATATATGGTTGTATGTGTGCCATGATATATAAATAATTCATTCATATGGCATTTACTTTGACACGTTAACTGAATAAATGCAGTATATATTGAAATGACTACCCCACATGCACATACGCCTGCACAGGAATATATACAGCAGGCCGATATATATATATATATATAATGGTTCTTCACAGTGCTGATACAATGCTAATAAATATCGTGCATAGATGGAAATCCATATATATGCATGCCTGAATGCTATGATCTGTGTGAGTATATATATGGACAAATGCAAGATAAGATGCCACCGACGAATATCCAAGCCTTGGGAGCACATGAGTGAGATATCTCATCATCACATATATATATTATATCAGACATGAGTGCAATGGAGATGAGACCCCCGCCCATTGACAATGGCTAACATGCATGACGCGCGTCATGCATCAGCATATGCATGCGTGGAGGAAATTAAGGTGCTATCTGGTTTCCTGGATAAAGCTGGTCCAATCCAGGTTTTAGGGTGTGTGGCATCCGTTTGGTTTGTATACAAGCTGGATGAAAACATTTAGCTCAAGGAAATATTTTCTTATTAAGATACTAAATATATAAATTTTACTAGATGAGTTTGTCCACCGAGCCGGTGAATGGAAAGCACAAATTAAAAAAGATCTTCTCATCAACACAATGGGCACACATCGGCCTTTGGAATGGAATTGGCCAATACTTGGTGCAGATGGCTAAATATATTGTTCTTTAAGAAAATATACATACGTCACTTGTCAATTGAATCTTCTGAATCTGTTCTGAAGATATTATATGATATATGGGTAGAATTTTCAGCATCTCCACATTATGAAGTACTATACACATCCAGAAGAACTGATCGATTGTATGTACTCTCCAAGTTAAGTTTACACAATTCTACAAATATATTTGAACTCGCCAATTCGATCCGGCACTCAGTTTTGTAACTCAACAAAACATTCCGTACAGTAACAACACTACCTTTATTAAAGAAATGCTGATCGATGTGCTTCTCAGATATTCAATTCGTTGCTCCCTTGATCATGCATGCATTACATCAGATGTATTATACTACTGCAAGACTACTTTGAGTTTTTGAGGCATCAGTAATCTGCACTTCTGCAGAGAGCTTAACTGAGAGGCTAGCAGGTAGAGCTAGCTACCAGGAAACACATCCACTGAAGATGATCTCGTATATTCATAGCTTTAGCTCAAGGTCTACGTCTTCTGGATCATCTGAGTTGATACTCGCCAACAAGTTGTCCGATTGGTTTAGGCTGTGGTATCTCCTTAAGAAAATGGATTCCTGCAGTTAATTGCATAGATCAAAATGGATATCTTGTTGGCACAAGTGCACAACTACTACATTATTTGTACAAATACAACATCTGAATAAAAGTGTAATGTACCCCAGGTTCGAAGAGAGGCAATGTAGGGTCGTCGTTGCTGGGACGAGATCTGTAGCAATGAGCTGCAGCTCCATATGTAGCTTCATGGTTAGGCGGCGACCTGAAGGTTTAAGAACGTGCACTTGCATGTTAACCACTGAAATATATTGCTATATATATATAGATTGACGAACACCTGATGATGGGACTCGTGGATTGGAATTCCCCGTATCTGATATCTCCTGGTCTGCTCCCTCCATATGCCATCTATAATCGCAATACACAACAAGGTTAAGTTAGGTACGTCGAACCGGCGGCCAAGCGAAGATATTCAGGCTAGCTAGCCAAGGCTATCTCGTTCACGTGCATGGGAGAATAAAATCTCTTTAGCGGCGGCAATAATTAATCATAATCATTTTCGCCCAAAAAACTATTATGTTTATTATCATGCATTCTTGATGTTTAGTACTAGCAAATCTTTGGCATGTATAAAAGGCACCGGCTGGGAACGATTAGTCAATAAGATCAAATTGATGTATAACTTTTGCAGATCTTTTGGGCTACTCATTATTTTGATGTTGGGCTACATTTAATAAACTAAATAAAAATGAAAGATTTCATGTTTCTTTGAAATTAATCTTGGAGTTATTAGGTATAAATTAATCCTTCTAGCAGCCAAGAAAATGGCAACAATAATCTGATAAGGTTTTTATTGGTAGGTGTGACATATATCAGATAGTAATAGTATGAACTTGAACAGCTGAAAAACTGCATATATATGTCAGTAAATTAGGATGGACCGGGTAGGACGATGAAACGTTGATGTTGGCATGGAAGGAGGAGGATGGAGATGATGACAGCGAGTTAGATGACGACCGTGCATCTTCCTGATCGATGGATCAATTCCAAAATCACATCAAACCAGAGACAAAATTTAGACCTAAATTAGCATGTGTACACTTGAGCAGCCAAGAACCACAGAATTGTTCAAGATGCAGAAATTGAAAGGCCGGTTACCAGGTGCAGGCTACCAATTCCATGGATGGGAGGTGGCTGGCTAAGAGTAGCTCCTGGGTGCTGAACGTATCCGGCCATTTCACTCTGTATCCTAATCTTCTCTAGCTGCGCAACGCCGAGCCCTCGCTGTCGCTGCGGCTGCTTCGGCTTGTCGGAGCTACTGTTGCCGGCTGGTTTCTTGCCTTTCCTGGAGCCAAACGATCTTCCTCTTCCCCATTCCATGCTGTTTCCAAAGTTGCTTGCACTCATGGATCAATCTCTAGCTAAGTTACGAGATGAGCAAGAAGACCTAGAAGAAGACTAGCTAATAGTAGCTAATTAAGTGTGAGGATGGGAGAAAGGAGAAGCTGGATGATGCAAATTAAGGAGACTCTCACTTAAAGTGAAAGGGAGCTATCTCCTTACACCTATGCCCACGTTTGATACACCTCTAGATTTAGAATTTTTTTAGCTGATTAAATCTTGTTTCAAGAAATTTTAGATTTAAAAAGTTGTAGATGAATTGAGAATATTTAATTAAGAAATTTAGTTTTATTTTAGACTAAAAAATTAACTCAATTTATTTTATGATCTACCAAATAGAAAAAACATTGTACTGTAGATAGCATCATTATTTATTTGATTTTTTAATTTGATCTTTTATAGTGGCATGGCTTCATTAATTTATATAATCAGACCATGTGACCAAAATCCTGTCAATGAAAGAAGCATATTGCATTGATTTGTCCGGGGACGATCTCTGAAGATCTTTGTCTTCAAAATGCCCTTAGAAGTTAGAACTCGGGGATTTTATTTAACATCTATATATCTTACTCTGCACTGAGCACAGAAATATAAAGGGACCTGGATATATTGTTGTCTGTAATAAAAAGGATTATAATATCTTCTGAAAATTTCTTACGAAAATAATTTCTTCAGAATATGCGCGCATGGCTCATTAATTCCTCGAATAAAAAAGTTCTGTTTACCAATGGCTGCATAAATATACAGTAACAACATATATCGGAAGTTCAGAACAGCAGGAGAGACGTGAGAACATAATTATAAATGCCAAAGCAATACCTAAGCTGGAACAATGTCGACATGATGGATTGGTTTGGGTAAACTGAGGACCACGGATACTCCAACCAAACAAGTAATTAATAAGCTAGCTAGGGACATCTACACGAGATTTGAGGAGAGTTTAGTAATGTTTTAGGAGATGTGAAGGGGTGCAAATAATCTTCTTGGCGATATCGAGAATCAGAAGCTTCGCTGTTCGCTGCTTGCATCAGACTTATCAGCTCGATCGGACATGCAATGGTGCGTGGGTTGGTGGGATCGCAGTTTATTACTAGGTGGAAAGCATCCTCCTCGATCGAATACAATGCAACCACACATATATATTGCCCTGGGCCAGGGCCCTTCATGCATGTACACAACAAGCTGCATTTATTCAGTTTTTGCTTCACACTAGCTAGCGAGTTTTTTTTTAAAATAATACAATTTTTAAATGAAATTTTAATTTTGGTACACGGTTTTGAAAAATTGTAAATCTGAATCTCTATCGGCGCTTGAACGGCCTATCTAGACCGATCGGCAGTTCATTGGCTGATCTAGACCAACCGGCCTACATCGGCCTGTGACGCGATCCTGTCGGCACATGAAGTGCCGATCTAGGGCGGGTGGCCCTAGATCGGCAGACCATGTGCCGATCTAGACCAGCTCCCCTAGATCGGCACTTCATGTGCCGACATCAGCTCTATAAAAAGGGGGCTGAAGTCCCCCTCCTAGACACCCCTTGCAACTCCTCCTAGCCCGTAAGCAGTCACTTCTCCTTTTAGGTATGTCTTTTTTTCCTCTATTTTTTTCTTTAGGATATAGTTTAGTAGTAGATTATGGGTACTTTAGGAGTAGATTAGGGGTAATTTAGGAGTAGATTAGCGGTAGATTTAACATAATTTAAAGGTTAATTAAACATAATTTGGAGGTAATTTAAACATATTTTACCAATTTCGAAATAGTTTAGAAATAACTTAGGGGTACTGTAATCACACTTTAGCAATAATGTAGGGCTTTTTAAACACACTTAAGCGATAATTATATGAATATTAAATAAATATGTATTTTTTTGTTAGTTGTTTTGGGTACTATGAGGTCACGTAGAATATGTGGGTGTAAATGTAACATTTTAAATTTATGTTGACATATCAATTGCATATTTTCTTATCGTAGATGGTGAAAAAGGATAAATCTAAGTACGGTTACGATCCTCGTCACCGTCCGCCGAAAGGTGTTGAACCACCTATGTGTTTTTGTGAAGATAAATGTAAGTTCATGAGAAGTATGGATGACCTCACATACGAGATGAGGTATTGGAAGTGTGGCAACTACTCTTACACTCCTGAAAAGCCAAAGCCAAGACCAAAGCGTGGACCACGTGCTAATAAACCGGTATAAATAATTATGCTATTTCTTTAGTTATATCTTATTCTCAAATAAATCACTTGTAATATCTCTATTAACGTTTCTGCGTGTAGGTAACTCCTCCACCGTCGCCACCTTCGCTCTGTGACTTTGTCGAATGGATTGATAAGGAGGTGCACCCTGATGACTAGGCAGAGCTTATGAGACACAAGGAATTCAACAGGGAGCTTTTTGAGATGCGATACCAGTGGGCCTGTGAGCGTGAGGAAGAAGAGAAGAGGAGAGAGGAGGTGGAGCGCAAGGCAAAAGAGGAGTGTGAGGCTGAAAGAGAGAGGAAGCGTGAGAGGGCTCGTCATGCTAAGGAAGCAGGGCCAGACACCATAAGGAAGGGAAAGTACCCTCGCTGCACTCAGTAGTCAGTTTGGATAAGTCTCAGCTATTTTTATTTCCCTAAAGGCACGTAATCACGTTTGCATGTGCCATTATAATGTACTGTGTTATGTCACGAACTATTTTGTTAGAAGTTATTGATGCTGGACTATTTAAATTACTGTATCATGCCATTGCAATATCTATTTCGAAGGCAATCACACATCTGCAAACAAGCTCGTCAAATGTGGTATTAAAGTGTAAGCTCAAATTATGAGTAGATAGTGAATAGCAGGGATACTACGAAGTGCATGTTCATAATATGAAGTGCATAATGACATAATATGATATATCGTAATAAATGTTTCAGTATAAATCGTCCGTCCCTACGATAACAACCGCAAGCCGTACTAACCACCACGTCTACCCCGAGTGCGTCTCGATGGCTGCTCCGAGAAGGTAAATCTATCAGGCGAACGGCGCACCCTAAGCGGTCTAGCGGGTTGCTGCTCTGGCTGTGTCGGTGGTGGTGCTCCCTCAAGCTGCGAAGGTCCGAACACCTCAGCGGTGCCATGCTCCCAGGCGTTGTAACCTCCTAAGTCGTGCTGGCCATCGGTACCAGAGTCTACTGGTCCAGACAGACTATGATAGGCAGTGTCCACGTCAGCTCGCCAGTATTGATATGGATACGGCACTGTGCAAACATATGAGTTATTAGTGACATAATTTAGATTACGATGTAAAACAGTGTAAGACTGTACAGTTCTCACCAGGTGTCGGATGTGCTCCATATCCCAATGGTGGCCGTGCGGCATGTCCCAATGGGCCCGTTGCCGATGATGGGCTCAGACCATAGAAGTATTGGTGTGAGGGATACCAATACTGTGGTGACTGCACCGGTAGGGGTGTCGGCATCACATGCACTGGCTGTGGACGAGGAGCTGGAGGAGGTGGCTGAGGGGCAGTAGCTGGAGGAGGTGGCTGAGGGGTAGCAGCTGGAGGAGGTGGCCGTGCAGACATGAGGCAGATAGAAGCGTCGATCTCGTCGAGAGCCGCCCGCACTCCCGTCTAGTCCAGCGGGTTGTGCATCACACTAACATCACCGACCCACCGCTGAACGATATCATCGATATAGTTTCGTGCGTTTCACATGTGATCGGACTGCAAAAGAATAAAGTTAGATAGTCACATAGTATCAATCATCAATCATCGGAGATTAGACAATTCATGTACGTATCGACTCCTGATAGGCAGCGACCATGTGAGAAGGATGTCCGTGCGTCACACCAGCCGCAGGTGGAGGACCATCGCCCCGTCCTCTGACGAGACGAACCCTGGTACGAACGGAGTACCATCGAAGGTAGTCATAGTATGTCGTAGGGTCGTAGTCGTCCTCCTCCTCATCTAGGTCCTCCAGCGCACCCTCTCACTGGGCGACCCATGGCTGCATCCTAACATCCCATGGAATACCGCCAGGTACTCTCTTCCACGTGTTCCTATGGCAAACAATTTAAATCAAGGTTTACAATGGTAGGTAACAACAAAACGTGATGCGCATGTTCATATGTACGTGTGCAGGAGCTCACCGGTGCATCTGAGCAGGCACCTGGACCTGTATAGGACACGGGAAGTAATGCGCTCGTCCAAATTGTTGATAGACATGGTAGGGAGCATATCCCTCGATTATGACATCGAATACGAGGCATCTACGTGTCCTCTAGTATGCCGCGTCCCGTAAGCACAAGGCGGAGAGCCCGTGAGGCGCGTGCCGGATGACCTTGCCTGGCATGTAAGGTCTCCAATGAAAGTCATGCGTCCGAATGTTGTCGAGCTACGCCGTGTAGTCTGGGTAGGAGAGGTGGGTCTGAGAGTAGGCCTAAGATGGCTGCAAAAGAAGAAATATCAGTACAAAATTAATTTTGGTGAATCATTAAGTACAACAAATACTGACCCGTCGTCGACACCAAAGTGTGCCCATAGTCGGTCGGTCGATGTCCTCGCCTGACGACCCCCTAGGTATGGTGTCATGTCAACCTGGGGCCAACCAATCTACACGCTCTCGTATGACCAGATTTGTATCAATAAGGGACACCCAGTAATGGACGCGTCAGCCGTCCGGCGTCGACATCCATGGCAAAGAGCGCGATGTGTGGCGCAAAGGACGGTAGATCCCCATGAGTACTATGGAATGCCATCGTCGGGTGAATCGGCGATGGCTCGGGCGAACTGCACCAAGTGCCTATCGATGCTGTCGTGGTGCGTGCTGGTGAACATCACCTAGCCAAAAAGCCAAAGGAGGTAAGCCTCCAAATGCCGACTAACGGTGTAATCATCAGCATCAGGAGCTAGGTGCTCCGCCTATGAAAGATCATACGTTAGTATACAGCCACTATGGATAAGTTAATGTTTAATTTCATTACCATATTAAAACGATATACCTGGTACTGACGCAACCAACTCTGCGTCGGCCCGTATGTGTCCGTGAACTCCTCCACTGCCGTGCCACCAGGCTGGATGGGATGGGCTCCCGTGAAGCGTGTGAGCATGTCAACGTACCAATCTGGCTGAACATCGTTCGGGACAACTACTGCTCCTGCTATTGGAAGTCCTAGCAGGTAAGATACATCCTCAAGCGTAATCGTCACCTCCCCTAAAGGCAGGTGGAATGTGTGTGTCTCCGGCCGCCATCTATCGACCCACGCCCTAAGAAGAGCTCTGTCGAATGGAAACCTGGTGGCTCCATCGACCAATCTAGCTAGAGGGAGTAAGCCAGCACCGCGCAACCTGCATGGAAGAAGATGTTAGTCACGTAACGAGATAAAAATAAAATATGAACGACTATTGTGCTTGCTTAACTAACCTGCCAACCCATCGGGGATGGATGCTCCAGAGATACTGCGGTGTCCGGACTCTGAGCGAGACGAGATCAGGCTAGTCCGGATCGGTGGACGTGAGTGCTCGTGCCCGGTGGTAGCCGTCGACCGTAGTGGAGAGAAGCTCGTAGGGGCAATCATCATTACCCGCCATCTACATGTTGTAAAACAGATAAATATTGTTAGCGCCAAAGATATAACATGTGACAATTAACAAGTGAAGTAACTACCATACGTACATCTTGGGGACTATGTACATTATGTGATGTGCGGTGATCTGTATATCATGGGGGGCCTCGACTACTTGTGTCGGCTTCTGTATAATTCTTGTACGTGTGTCCAGCCATGTTGCACAAAGAGCACTTTTTTTTCCTGCCTGCTTTGGATTTATCCATATCATTCCGAACGCATCGTGTCTTTCTTCTTCCCACCTTTGAGTTAACACGTTGGAAATCTGGCACCCAACGACGTGCACCATCTGACGGAGATGTGAATGAGCTGACAATCCCATACCCTCGGAGTTCACCGCTCTAAGTCTGAAGGACATTCTCTTTTATGAAGTATTCAGACAAGTACACCCCGGCATACATATCAAATGTGGCGCACGCCGCCATGACATGACTGCATGGCTTGTGGTACAGAGATGGTTTATTGCAGCTACACCGATAAGTGTCCGTAACGGTGCACTCATGAACAATAACATCCTGATTTATTCCTCACCGACCTTTGTCTCTACACGTTACCTCGAAACAGAGTTCCCGAGAACTTGTCTTGATGGCACGATGCTGGGTTGCCTTCTTATTTTTCTTAATGAAGTACTCCGTAATATTTCTACAGTACAAATGGCGCTCGTCGTTGTGCACCACAAAAGCAGTAGTATGCCGGTCCACGAAGTATCGGGTGGTTCCACGGATTATGCCCTCCACAATACCAACCAAAGGCAAGCATCGCATACCCCGCATGACCCAATTGTACACCTCTGCAAGATTGGTGGTCATGATGTCATACCTTGCGCCGTGAGTGTCATAGAGTAGAGACCAATGCTCCCTACTCTCGAATTTAATCCAATCTAAAAAGCATCGAACTTTCATCCTCGGCTGTTTGTGGATCGTCCGTTGGTCATCAGTGGGTAGAGAACAAAGTGGCTCCGTCTCTGGCTCCGGATCACTTCTAGATTGTTGCCTTGCGGCCTTCTCATGCTTGTATTTTGATGTCAGCTCATCAAGTTTCGTCCACAAGGCCTTAAACTTCCTCTCTTGGTTTTGGCTACACAGTCTCTTGAACAGATTAGTCAATTCTTTATTCTTTCCAAAGTGACGGTAGAAATTCGCACCTAGATGGCGCATACACCATCGAGATTGAATGTCCTTTCAAGGATATGTCTCCTCTGGATCATGCTTTATATGTTGGACTGCCTTTATAGGTCCAGCATATCGGTCATGCAACAAATAAACATTTGGAATGCCCTGAAGAACCCCAACGTTCAAGTGCCGTAAGAACCACAACCAACTTTCATTGTTCTTACTTTCCACAAAGCCAAAAGCAATTGGCACAACCTGGTTATTGCCGTTAACACCAATAGCGGTTAATATCTGACCTCTATACTTCCCAGTTAGAAATGTGCCATCCACACAAAGAATGGGACGACGGTACTAGAAAGCCTGGATGCAAGCACCGAGTGCAAAGAAAACTCGATGTAGAATTGGCGCACCCTCCGGGATAATATCGCTTCTTTCTCTTCGAAAGAAAAGTATGTGCTAGGATTGCGCCTCTTCACCGTATCCAGACAAAAAGGCAGGTTATGATATGAGTCATCGAATGTACCGAACCTTATTTTGAGCGCCTTCTGTTTAGCCCTCCATGCCTTAGAATAGTTGATTGTGTACTGAAACCTTCTCTCTATGGCAAGTATTAAGGCCCGAGGCTCATAACTAAGATTCTCAACAATCTCAGAATACATCACCCCCGCAATGTACTTGGCACTTAGATTCTTATGCCTAGTTATAGCTATATCGACCACGCATATATGTTGCACCACAATTGAGCATACCCAATGAATTCCCTACTTTGGTTGATGTGCGCGAACTCTCTATGGGCAATCATCCCTCTCGCACACAACGTCATACATTATGCGGTTCGACTTCTTCACTCGAAATGACCACCGGAGTAACAATGCCTAAGCTTTCACGGCATCTTGAACTGCATCTTTGGTAGGATACACTGCATCTTTCTGGACCTCGTTCTGTCCATACTCCCAACGAGTGTCACGGCCCTCATTAATAGCAAGAGCATCATAATCTTGTGGTTGCCACTCGTTAGGAATCACATTGTCTTCCTCTTCATTGTCATTATTGTCATCCCCTGCTTCCTCTTCTTCGTCTGAGCTGTCGTTGGCACCCTGCTCGATTGCTTCCTCGAAGTCTTGGTCCTCTCTCTCTAGCAAGTTAGGTATGGCCTCTATTTCCTCCCCTTCATCAGCTTGCTCTTCAGCAACCCTAGCTATCGTAGACAGGAGAGCATCCCTAGAATGTGGCACTACATCCGTCTCGGGGATCACCTCCTGGACTTGGCTACTCTAGCCGACCTCGAATTGTACTCTAGACTCAGCAACTTGGTTCGGTACTGGGTCTGGAGTACGAAAGGCACGAGGAGTAAAATAGATAAGCAAAATCCGTTTCCAACCTTGCTCTAGCGTCTTTCTGACATATCCTCTCCACATGACGGTTGAGGTAACAGGAACCATCTCCCAAAAATACCCTTCGGCCGCACGGCTGCATCGGGCATACACATACAATTCTCACTGCTCTCTATCCAATCAAAATATATGATAAAGCCACCGTCTAACACTCTCTATGCTACGCTCAACCACCCGACTTAAACTATTTTTGGTACATTGAAAACTATTAAGGTCAGCACCATCATGACCAACAAGTACTTGGCCATCCTTATAGTAAATCATAAATGATGTTCTATCTGACATGCCTGTAAACATTAAGCAGCAAACAATATAAAAAACATAACTACGTGTCTAGCGCGACAGATCAAATTCACTTATTTAGCAACAGGCGAATTAACTAAACAGAACTACATCTAATTACGTTCAAAGTATCGCTACATTAAACGACGAAAAATATCTAACAGAGTACGGTATGTTTAGATACCTAGGACAGCAGTGGATATAGTCACCGTCGGCTCTTACGTCAGTAAGCTAGCACACGCAAGAAAGCTACACAAAATAAGGTATATTAAGTACATCTAAATTATCTCTAAACTATGTTTAAAGTGCCTCTAAATTATCTCTAAAGTACCCCTAAATTATCTCTAAATTTTGTTCAAAGTACTTCTAAATTATCTCTAAAATAACCCTTAATTATCGCTAAAGTATACTTACAGTACACCTAAATTATCTCTAAAGTACCCCTTAATTATCTATAAATTATGTTCGAAGTACCTACAAATTATCTGTAAAGTACCTCTTAATTATCGCTAAATTATCTCTCAACTATGTTTAAATTACTCTAAAAGCTTCATCAAAATACTCCTAAAGTACTATTAAACTACCCCTAAAATAGTACTAAACTAGTCCTAAATTACAACTAAAATACTACTAAACTAATCCTAAATTATAACTAAAATACTACTAAACTACTCCTAAATTACCCCTAAAAGACTATGAAACTACTGCTAAATTACTACTAAACTACCATAAACTAACTACCTAACTACTACTATCTAAAGAAGACAAAAGAGGGGAGAAAAGGCATACCTGGGACCTCCAAGCCGAAGGGAGAAGTGAGGCACGGGTGGGAGGGGGACCTTCGGCCCCCCTTTATAGCGCTCAAGTTCGTCACTTGGTGTACCAATCTAGGCCGATCAGCCTAGATCGACGCTTCATCGGTCGACATTTGGCAGTCCCCGCGCCGATCTAGCCGGATTAGCCTAGATCGATACTTGGTGTGCCGATCTAGGGCCGACCGGCCTAAATTGGCAGATCAAGTGCCGATCTAGGCCAGTTGGCCCTAGATCGATACATCAAGGGCTGACAGAAGGCTAGTTTTGCTATTTTTCAAAACTGTGTATTAAAATTGAAATTTCATTTAAAAAATGTATTATTTAAAAAAAATTCCTAGCTAGCTACTAGAATCAGGCCAGGATCATTTCCTGTGGGTGAGAAACTCAAAGGAAAAACCTAATCCCATTTTTATCCTGTAAGTATATGATAGGAAATAACCCACAACATAATTTTGTCAAGGAAAAAATTTGTGTGATGGGGTACCAACATGAAAATTATTCCTAACGGGTGTCTCTGACGGTGGAACACAGGAAAAATATTCTTTCGTTGGATTATATGGTCCAATTTTCATGAGTGTCTCTGTCTAGCTCACCCTAGGAAAAAGTATACTCACGGGTTAATTGAGCACATAGGAAAACTGCAATCCTAGAAATATTATAATTTCTTGAACTATGGACTATCTCTCAGGATAAATGGTAGCAAATAAAGCCACCATAACTTTTGTTTCTAAATGAATAAATCGATCGCAACAAATCCGTTCATAACACTGTAGTATAAGTAAGTACTACAGAGTATATTCGAGTACAATATACATTCACAAACAAGACCATGTCTAACAATTGCATCACGATTCACAAGAGACAACAATTGAGTTCAACAGTTGCATTCATCACATATCATCGAATCCAAAAGTACAACTATCTTGAAGTCTAAGACCATATCAGTTAGGATCAGATCCATTATAAATAATTTATACAATACCAGGATCTTAAAGTATTTTGAGCCCTTGCTAGCCAATTGCAAGAGCTATAAACATGTATCGAGTAGTTGACACTCCGAACATCAGAGGCATGGGAGGAATGAGTGCCTATGCACTTCTTTGCACAAATACCACTAGGGCGAAGGCTGCTCATGATCTACATATGCACACATAATAGTCAGCGACAATAATACAATATATCATAAAAGTTATTATCGCAATATAACTGATATATTAAAATAAAATAACAAATATATATATATATAAGTATAATTAGAATTCTTCTAGATCATAAAGAGGAGCTTGAGGCTCCTGATCTTCTTTGGCCTCTCCATCTTTTTTATTGTCATGTTCAAAATCTTCTTCGAATACTTCACCTTCAATATAATGTGGTGTTTTGGATAGATAATATAAGTCTTTTGGATTGGTTATCTACTTATCTTATCTGAGATGAATGATGTAGTTTCAATGCCTAGATATCATAAATCAATAACAAAATGTCCTTTCAATCCTCCCTCTAGATAAAAGGACAATTCTTGTGGCTGCCCAATAGGATGAATAGATTTATTGATGTTTGTTACTAGCATGAAGGTATCCATGTGGTGAAACATGATATACCACCCAACCAATCATTCAAATCTGGCCTAGAACTGCAAGGATAGGGTAATACACTTGTGCAACATGACTTGCCAACACAAATGGTTCAAAGTTGGATAGTCTAGATATGTGGTTAACCTCCACCAATCCCAAACTTGAAGTGTGTCTAACTCCAACACTTGTTGGATTGAACCAACAACAATCAAATAAAACCAAATCTAGTTTCATGTTGTCTTCCCAAGTAATTTTGATGTCTTCAATAACACCAAAATATTCAATCATGTTGTTATCATTGTTGGCACAAGATACACAAACACCATTATTGGTAGTAGTTAATCCTTATTTGGTCTTCTCATATTTTCCCGAACAAAATCTATATCCATTCACGTCGTAGCGCGCATCCTCCATAACCGGTTACTCTTTTTGGAAAACCGTTTGAAATATGACACGAGGTATTATCAATACTAGATTTTTGCATGCACTGTATATCAGTTTGTTACTATCAAAATAGTAAGGAAGTGATGCTTTGAAGTGTTTGGTAACAGTACCCATGTTTTAAATCAGTTAAAGAAATTTTGTCCATTCCCGTTGCCACAGTTATATTTCCAACAATTCAGTCTTAATTGAGACAATTGCTTTTCTGTTGGTAAAACCTGGCTCTTCCATTGTTCTTTATCAAATACTCTAGAAGTGGAAATTACATTAGGCACGCATTCCAAAAATAAATGATGGAAAGTTAGAGAAATGTAAGAGTGATGAACACATACTAAAAAACTATCCATCTCAGATATATTAGTTAATATGTACAAGAAAGTCATCTTGTACTCCTTTGTAAGATCACGACATTCTTGCTGAATAAAAGCATGTCCTAGAGGTATTAAAAATTTTGTAGGTTGCATAAACTTTCAAATGTAGAAGCACCGTCATCATAGCTAGGAACCTTATTTCTAGTGATCTAACTTTGAGATTGAAATAAAGTGAGAAATTTTATGTTTTCCTCTACTAGGTAAGCTTCCAAAATGGCTCCCTCCACACAAGACCTACTTCTTACCTTCTTTCTAAGCTTTTCAATTTCCTTATAAGGACCAATACATGTAATAAGTACTACTCTTACCTCTGATGTGTCAATTGTATAGAATAAGTAGTATTGCACATATCAATTCTAAAAAATATCAATGTTACCTCTCATATGTATACGTCTAACATGTTAAGATAGGACCTCCAAGTCGAGCCTCTGGAGGAAGATATATTATTAAATGTTGCATAAGATTAAAAAACCCAAAGGGAATATCTTCTCTAACTTGCATAGAAGAATAGCAGCATTCTCTTTAAGGGAACATATAGTAACCTCGCTTATTTCTTTAGCACGTATTTGCCTATAGAAATAACTAAGCTTAGCCAAGCAAATCCATACATTTTTAGAAATGAACCCTAAAAAGCCACAGGGAGTAAGCGTTCCATGAAAATATGGTCGTCATGAATTTTTAGGCCAAAAATCTTCTATTGCAACAAATTAACCTCATGCCTAATATTGGCTGCATATTCATTAGGGAACTTCAAAACTTGAAACCATTTGAGTATAATTGTCTTATCATTCTTATCAATGCAAAATGTTATCCTTGGTTTATGCTACTTTCCATTGTCATTCAACTCTAAGTGTAGTGTTGGTGGTTGCAAATTTTAGCCAAATCTTGTCTAGCCTTCACATTGTCTTTAGTATTGTCAAGTATATCAAAACATATATTCCATATAGCCTCGGCTACATTTTTATCATTATGCGTTACATCAATGTTGTGTGAGAAGAGTATATTATGGAAGTATGGAAGTTGCCAAAAATAGTTTACAGGGGTCCAGTTGTGTGTTTTACCAAAACTCTTTCTATCACCAATAAATCTATTCATATGTTCTCGCACTTCCTCTCTAGATAAAATTCTTAGCGCTTCATTCAACACTATTGTATTCTTCCTAAAGGTGTTGGCTTAGGTCTTGAATTCATGGTTCCTAGGTAGGAAATACCTATGGTAATCAAACCAACAAGCTTTGCCACCACTACGAAGTCGAAATGCTTTAGTATCATATAGACAAATTGGACATGCAAAATTTACTATGGGTACTCTATCCAACAAAGTTTCCATAAGCAAATCATGGGCAGACCACATATAGGATATCCTTATTGTAAAAAATTTCCTTCCGTGAAGCATCCCACGTTTCAACCCCCTCCCATAGTTCAAGAAGTTCATCAACTAATGGTTGCATAAGAATTCATAGCTTATTTCCAGGATGTTTGGGGCCTAGTATAACAACTACGAGGAATATGCATTCAGATTTCAAAAGTACACCGTGATGTAGGTTCAATAGAGAAACAAAGATTGGCCAACAAGAGTATGGAGCAGCACCCAAACTAAATGGTGTAAAACCATTCATTGCAATAACAAGTCACGTATTTCTTGGATCTCTACTAAAGTCTTAAAAATCTATATCAAATTATTGATATGCTTCACTATCACACGGGTGCATAGGCTTATCGGATGTGGATCGTATATGCAACCGCATTGCCTTTATGGTCTCCTCATGTTCATATAGCTTTTGCAACCGGTCTTTAATGGGGAGATAACATAAAACTTTGCATGGAATCTTATTATTACCTTCCTCGTAGTGTGGAGTGTCACAAAAATCACTCTTGTCTATATGGGCATTATCTCTATAATACAACATGCAATTATTGTAGCATACATCAATTTTAATATGTGGTCTACCAAATCCTTGTATTAGTTTCTTTGAATGGTAGAAGTCCTCTGCCAACTTTGAACATGACGGAAGTACGTAGTTCATGGATCAATTTTAAGATATTGATATAATGTGCAATTGACATATTGAACTCAGATTTGAGAGCTAGCAAACGGGCTACAGCAGAAAAACTTGAGTGTACTATGTTATCAAGGACATATTCTTTGGCACTAGCAACCATTTTATAAAAAGCACTAGCAGAAGGTGTTGGCTCTTCATTACTTATTATTGGTGGCTGAACTACACCTAGATCAACCAACATATTATCTATATGATCAGTTTCATCAAATCCTTCATTGGCCATTGAAGAGTCAGGTTCATCGCCTCTAACAATTGTCTCCTCATGTGTTGTCTATGTCCTATAATTTTCTTTAAGCCCATGCTTACATAAGTGCATCTCAATAATATTCCTTTTGTGCAACACATAGTTGTGACACATTGCAGATGGACATAAATGTTGTAGGCATGATCCAAAAACTGATTGGATTTGTTCAATCCATTCATTAGAGTACAGAACCATAACCCCAACCACTATGTAGTTCTGTTTTTATAACAAGATAATGTGCCTTTTAGTAAAAAGAATATTGATACCACAACATTACATAGCCTAACAATTATTAGGAATAATGTATAGAAAATAGGGAATTGGGTTGCACACAAAACAAGAAATAAAGATAGCATGGGGAATATTGATGAATTTACATTAGGCATGCAATGCTATGACTTACTTGAGTTGAAGCTTCTATACTGAAATTTGGAACATACAACACATTGTTAGATAATTCCAAAGATCTCACAATAACGGCAGATGGATCCTTGCATTCATCAAACAAAATCAAGATCATAGTTTGGAATTCTGGTGACACAAGTGTACAACATAATGACATTTATAGCATTTATAATGCTTTCAAACCTCACACATAGACATGTATCAGGCCATGAAAAGGATAAGTGGATATGAAAAAAAAATAGTTCTACAAGTTATGTTGATCTGTATCTTGATTTTCGGGGAATAAATTCATAAGTTTTCTAAACAAGAGTGAACCACTAACATATATGTAACTGATGAGATTTGTGGATAGAAAAGCATTTGGCACAAAAAGTTCACTTGTTTACTCTCCAACGCCCCCTAGTACAAAAGAAGCCACCGAGGGTTATGATGCTGGGAGAAAAGCAAGAAATACTCAGAGAATTGAAGGAGCAGTACAAAATTAAAGAGATGGCTAACACATAGAGGAGGAGGAGCATACGGTATAGAAGAAGCCATCAAGGGGCTAGGGGCAGGGCGGCGTGGGCGCGTGGCCCTGGGATGGCACATGGCATTACACACCAAGGAGCGGAGCGGGGTGGCACTGCATAGAGTGGCTAATAATATAAGGGGTACGGTGGGGGTAGTGGGGCAGCATGGCGTTGAGCTGGAGGTCCAACAGTGGCGCACACAGTTTGGGCATGGATGGTGGTGGCTGCTTCTCGAGGTGAAAAAAATGATAATTTGCTTCTCCTAACATAATAGTAAATTATCAAATCTCTTGTGTAGAGGTTAGGGATCAATAGATTTGGAACATCGAAGAAGATAAGAAAAAAGTTGGATAGGGTTGAGTTTTTTATCTTTAAATTTTTTCCTATAGTCACTCTACCGACAGGATAAATCCAAATTCCGTGCATGACCAATTTTTTTGGTGCTTGTGTGAATTTGTGTGCGTAGGAGGGACCTCTGTAAAAACATTTTTTCTTAAACCGACGATATTATAATTACAGTTTTCCTATAGGTTTGTGTTGAACCGACACTTTAATTAAAATTTTCTTGCAGGTTTTATGGGACAACACTATAATTTTAATTTTTCTATAGGTTTGCATGAAGCTGTCATTGTAATTACAATTTTCCTATAGATTAGGCTGAAACCCACATAAAAATTAGAATTTTATTGTGAGTTTAAGTTAAACTGACAATAAATTTATTTTCTTGTGTGTTTCTTGCAGCCTTGCAGGCCCATCACGAAAATTAGAAACCCTCGTGAAAGGTCCAGATTCTGGTAGTGTCAGTTCATACCACGTCTAATATATATAGTATAGAAGCCTGCG
>KE371893.1:5376-19662 GCA_000418225.1 Zizania latifolia
GTACTAACTAGCTACCTAATTAGTGTATATCGATCGCTTTGATCTAATTTAATTTAACAGAACCATCTGTCTAATTTGTGATACTTTCAGAGCTTTCACAAGACTACGTTAGAGGCAATTTGGTTGCCAGGTTGCAGCTGAGTTGGGTTAAGAAGCTCTCTCTGATGAGCTAACTGACCAATTCTTACACTGTACTGCAACCAGCTTCTGAATATGCTTGACAATGATTTTTCCTTGACAGAGAAATGAAGCCTATGTTTTGCAAACAAGAAAGAAAATGACATCAATGTCAATGGACAATGTGGCCCTGTTTGCAATATACTTCTGAAAACATGGTATTAATTCCAAGAAACCATTTCTGCATTCCAAACAAATCCCACGAATAACTGCAATAGATTATAGTCTGAAAAAACACTATGCAAGGATGTTCCTTTGTTCTCTTTCAGTATAAAAATGTGGATCAGGCACAGCTATACATAGGAGCAGATTATAAAATTGACACCATCAGTTACCGTCCATTGACTTGTACATAGTACTCTGGAGATAATGCAAAGCATACACAGTTAGACCGGCATGAAGAATTTCTCTTCAACAGATCAAGAGAACAAGTGAGCTGTTGCATGCAGTTAAGTCACTTGTTGTGGTGTTTGACTTGGGCAATGTGACGTGCATTACGACTAGTTAATTGTGATTGGCATATGTTTGCACTCCAACACACCCACCACCATGTTCATCTCTATGATTGGAGATTTGGATTAAATCCTAGTTGACCTAACAAACCATAACTAATGGGATCAACAACTAAGAACGTGTCGTAGAGATATTGGATCGCCATGAGATCGCCAAATTTCACATGTGGCATATAGCGTTACATAATGATTATTTTAATTACATTCTATATTCTTCATTAACTACTTCTTAAATATATAATCAATTAATGCAAATTCTTACTTGGCCTAGAGTTTTGATTTTATTTTTTCTTGGTTATATAATTTGTAAATTTACATTAATAAAAATACAAAACAAATTATACTTGCTTAGGAATTACTAATTCTAATTCCAATTTGTATTCGTATTGGTATTGTAATTTGTCTTACCTTGTTTTTAATTACTAAATGTGAAATTAAAAATCGATAATCAGTAAGTTGCACCAACAGTAGATCTGATCTAATCCTTAGAGAGGATGAGATCTACGAGACTAACTACGAACAGTGAAGTCTCGAAACTGATATTCTGATATAGAAAAATGTTGATGGTTGTCATGGCAAGGCCACTGTCTGAGTCTCGAGGCTAAGACGATGGCTTTGAATTAAAAGGCTTGTGAGGCTTGAAGCGTAAAGAGAAGAAGTACCATCAATCTTGAAACTGTTGCTTTGTGCGTTTTTCCTATGCGTTTTTCCTATTTGGCACACCAATCGTTAAACAATAATAATTATAGAGTTATACATGTATAGCAAAGAGACTGATAGTAGTATAAGTCAAGTCATCAATTCTTACATGTTTAGACTCCTCTACTGAGAGTAATACCTTATAGATGTATATTCTTGTACTCAATGATGATTATCTACTTAGGATTTTTTGTCTAATAGATCTAATGCTATGATGCCAATTGCCCTTGAGGGTCTCTTAACCTATATACATGGAAAATTACGATCACAACCCATCTAACCTTCCTGAGTAACATATTCTATCTATTTACAATAGAAACTTTTAGTTTTATTTAAAAGATAATCTACCATTTTCTTATGTTGTGTCATATTGTCTCCATATAACAGGCCCAATCCATCCCCTGGTCAGATGGCCAAATAAACCCATCCTATTGATATTCGTATATTCCGACACTATGCTTCGAGGACGAGGTTGAACATGGGGTTTAAAAATCTTACTACCGCCTATGAATTCCAAGCTTCGAAGGATTATGTTTTAAAACTTTTAATGCAATGCGACGAACTTCACCACGACCTGACATTTGCCCCTACTTAAAATAAATTTTTGCTCTTCAACCTTTGTCACAACCCATACACGTAACAATTAGGCCCAAAGACAACATATCATAAGAGCAAATCTCCCCTAAGACTAACCGCATAACAAATTATTAATAAAGGATTGCAGAATTATGTTTTCCACAACACTGAACAACCAACAATCCTAGTAAAGTCACGCTATCCAACTTTTTGCTGAAACTGAATATCGTCCAGAACATGATAGTTCTTCGGTAGGCACTGGCCCTGCAGTTCTAGTATAATCAATGAATAAAACTGAGAATAGTCCTATTAATAAAACCAATGACAACCTCAGCCTATGTTTCAAATTTTGGGTCTTTCAGGCTTCAGAGGAAGCTTTTGATATTTTTTTCTTTTTTTAAAGAAAAAGGAAAAACTGAAATGATCAGAATCAGCACCGACGCATTGTACACAAGTTGGCCAATATTTCCTAGGAATCATCATTTCTTAAGGTCTGAGCTTTCATTTTTTTAAGTCGTCAAGAATTTTGTTGCAGGTGTCCATGGTGCGGGCATCTAGTAGACTGTGGTTCCAGAGTTTGATCATAAAAAGGCGCCATCCCCTGTTGAAATTGCAAATCAAATAAATAGCGGAACGAGAATGGTCCGAAGGTACGCGTGCACTTGAAAACAATTGCTGTTGAAGACAACACAAAACAAAATTGGAAAAGGAGGTATAATAAACAGATTTAAGGTTGCTTACCATAGTAAAGCAGAGTTTTGTAAAAGTTGTTCTCCATGATGCCTGGAGAATGCCTCACAAGCCCAAGGTATATGGCTATCAGCTAGTATCCTGCAACCAGATTTTTCAGTTAGAGAATAGAAACATACATGGCAAGTGTTTAAACAAGCAAAAATCTATTAGCATTTTCTAATCTACCCTTCAGAACAAAGAATGAATAGTCACTACTTGGCTACAGCTAGGGCAATAAAACAATAAATGCACACAGATAACTTAACAATTGACTATTAGCACTGGTCAACAAATACTTAACATGGAAGCAATAGCCTTCCAGGAACCATAGATAATGAAACTAAGAAAACAAAATATGCCATGAAAGGCCCCAATGATAGCCTTCTGCCCAGCAACACCCTTCAACTTCAGAATGTTCTAAAACTTGCTAGGCAGCAAACAAGTTTAAGATTCTTATTCTTGCAAACATTCATTTGGTCAGAAAAAAAAAAACATAATCCAAAAAGTAGGCCTGACCTTTGTTTCCGGATAAATGAATTCCACATGTGCATAATGCACTTCTCCTCTTTTGTAACATCAACAAAATCATCAAGCATCTGTATTTACTCAGCAAAGTTAAAACAACAATAATTGAATAGGCACAAGAGATTGATTTGGGCTCATGTGAATGCAGCGGTGGTTTCGATCCATGACGGGATAAACACCGCTGAGGATAGCCGAGCGGCGGTGGCTGCTAGGAATAAGAGATAGACTTAGGTTGAGAAGAAAAACATTGAGACGAGAGATTAAACTAATTCTTTCTTCATTGATTAATTAATTGCTGCTCAATACCACCCTATTTGTAAAAACTACAAGACTTTATCTCTTTAATTAACTCTAATCTAATCTACTATTTTAAAGGAATAACTAATCTAATCCTAACTGCTACAGTACCCATGGGGGTACTGTTTACGCTACAGTGCCCACGCGGTGCTGTTCATGTGGCTGGGCCTGGGCCTGGCAGCCCTGGCCCACAGCCCATGACAAGCGGGCTGCACGTGATCTAATGTTTCTGCATGGACAGTGAAAAGGATTATCACACAGTCACATCTTACCCTTCTATCTTCCAAGTCAGCAATATCATCATCAACTTCATCTTCACTATCATGATCTGAGAGAACTTCTTCCATTGTCATTGGCTATGAGAACATGTACAAACAATGATTAGGTTGATTCAAATACAGGTGTATCCACGTAAACTACAAAAAGTATGCATGCCATAATAAAGCAACATACATCATTATGATAATAAGAAGGAAAAACATAAGTACGGCAGTGAAATTACAAAATGATAAGAATTTGGAAGAAAATTTAGCAAGAAAACACAAATGAAGTTTAGCTTAGCATGTAGCTAAGTTCAGTAACAACTAACCAAGCTGGAAATAACAAGACACTAAGCTAGAAACTGAAAAGTGGCAAACAAACAAATAATAATAATGTTCAACTTAAAAGTTCATTCCAGTTATGCTTTCTTTGCTAATGTTGGTTCACTCTGCATTTCTAGACAAGTTCAGAACTCCGTTGAAAAATGGAATTGTCACAGCAAAATGGATTGCAAATGTAGCAGAAGAAGGATGGACAATATTGCCGACACCAAATGAGCATAATCCAGCTACAATGCTGTCACTTACTTCCATGCTAGTTGAAGCATCTTGGGGAAAAATTCAAATGTTATTTTAGCCTCCTAGCTAATAATTTTTGTTTATTAATACTCTTTCCATCATAAAAAAAGATGTCATTTTAGAATGTGTGCAGTCGAACATAAAAAATGCTGGTCACGATTATATGGAAAAATATTAGGATTTGTTATGTGAAAATGACATTAATATATTGTCACGAAAATACTTTAACATCATCATTTTTAAAGAAGAACTCCTTTTTTACAACATTAAAACCTAGCAAAAGACTGAAAATCAACCATCATCTGCAAGAACCCAAACTCTCCAATTAGTTCACTTTACCCCCTGAGACCAAAATCACCATGGTTTTCCTTACATGGCATCTACATGTCACTATTTTTACACCTAAATATCCTCTTGAGATCTTACCGATGTGAAAATAGCGAATACTTTACTAAGTGAGCTGCTATGTTAGCTGAAAACATGTGATGTGGACACCAATGTGGTGAAAACCGCTGGTCCAACTAGCCTATGGGTTAAAACTGAATGGTTTGAGAGTTTGAGGTTGCATAATATTCAGTTTTGTAGTATAGGACTCATTTGCAGACTTCCACAATGTACTGATTACTGAGTTATAAATGGACCTTTTCTAATTTAACGTGTGTCGACCATGTTGATGTCAAAGATTACAAGTACAAAAGAACAGAGGGAGTACATGATCGATGATTTTCCTAATGTGCTCTTAAACTACCTTATGTAGGTAGTATGGTGGACTCTACCCAAAATTTCTAGACAACAAAGTATACA
Organism: Zizania latifolia; assembly: GCA_000418225.1. Lineage (NCBI taxonomy): Eukaryota > Viridiplantae > Streptophyta > Magnoliopsida > Poales > Poaceae > Zizania > Zizania latifolia. The sequence goes on from KE371893.1 coordinate 10,538, forward strand.
AACCATATATTTGTTCATTAGGACTTCATATCAGAGTAAAATTACAATGCCACATTTTGGTGCCCATATTCTTTCTTTTTTTTATCTGTATACACTATGCACTATTACTTTTCCATGCCATCATACATCACTTCAAGAGGATCCAGTAGAGAATGAAGCACATATTACATTTAACCACGAAACTCTCCTAAAGATTGACCACAACATTTAATACCTCTGCTAGAAATTAGAATGAAATAATCAAGACAATACTTGGACTATTATTTGTTCACACATAATATACAACTAAAGCAGAAGCTGGTAATCATGAGAATTATCATAGACTGAAACCATAACGGGATAAACACTGTTGGGAGGATAGCCGGGTGGCGACGGCTGCTAGAGATGAAAGGTAGACTTAGGTTAGATAGAAGAACATTGGGAAGAGATTAGATTAATTTTTTCTTATTTCTTCCTAAATAGAGATACAACCCATCTTTATATAGATGGACTGACTTAACCCTCAAGTAATGATTTAATCTAATATAATCTAATCTTACCTTTTAAGGACTCAATCTAATATTACCTTCTAATTTTTGCTACAGTACCCCACGGGTACTGTTCACGCTGCAGTACCCACGTGGGTACTGTTCCTGTTGGCTGGGCTGGGCCTAGCCCAATACCCATGACAAGAACAAAGTATAAAAATAACTAAATAAGTTTTAGAAACCCTCAATATGTTCAGACAAGGCACCAGTTCAGAAAATGTTGCATGTAACTATGTATGTCTCAAGTCTCAATAGGTACATATAACCAAACAAGGTAAAAATACATCTAACAAAATACTCCCTCTGGTCATTGATATATGACGTTTTTAACACTAATAATTAGTGTTAAGAACGCCATATATTAATATTAAAAGAGTCATATATTTAACACTAATAATTAGTGTTGAAAAGAAATATATTAATGACCGGAGGGAGTATAAAACCTAGTTTTACCACAAACAGACATGCAATATAAATGAGAAGAGGTATTTTTCAATCACCTGTGCCTTATGAGAATGGATGAATTGACGTTTTTGCAGAAGTAGACGACTGCCAGATAATATAAATGAATTAAGCAACAAATTGAATTAAAAAACTGTATAAGTACGGTCTCAAAAAAATGAAAGATGAGAAAATGATATAATGAACATAACAGAGAGGACTACTTTCTGGGATCATCTCGATTAGCCGATAGCTTCCTTGTCTTTCCAAACTGCAGAGCTGGTGGTGAATGATTGCTACCATGTAATGACTGAGCATGGTCAATTACAGCATTTTCTACAAAAAACCCAGAAATATTTATGAAGGAAATACCTTAATTTTACTAACATCAGGAACAATATATGAAACAGATATTGGAGGAAAGAGATCCAGGAAATGGTGTAGTTATTTCCCTGAATGCTAGCAGAATGATGTTCACAAATCCACAAATAATTGGTATACCAGTTGGTAGTTGGGGTTCCATTTCAGAAGCTCTCTGCTAAAGCTACACAAAGATAATGGTTGAAATGTTGAACTTTTACTGCTCTTAGAAAGCAGTTCATCAAGTGTTCGAGAAGGCTTTTATGCACAATGTATTACTGCCCAACAAAGAACCAAACTGAAGTTGAAAACAAAGGAATAAAACGTGTAAATCAAGGATGCATAGTTTTCCCATCTGTTTTAACAAGATGACACATAATAAACAAGTTCAACAAACTAACATAGGATAAAGAAACAATTATCCAAGAGTAGACATGTAACAGGTTTCAACCTGCTTAATCTACAAAAGAAAAAATACAATAAATACTAATATGTTTCCATAATTCCATTTGCATAAAGGACCTGCTTGTTTCTCCTGCAGCTTAAAAGCTACCCAAAATTTTGAATTTTAGTACCTAAGTTTAGTTTATTATTTAAAGTTTTTTATCATTTTTTGGCAGTTTTAACAGTAGGACCGTTATGAATATAAACATAAAAATCTTACCCAAAATTAATTTTTTTTGAGATAACCCAGCAGGAGAGGCTCCTACTGCGGTTATATATTAAAGGCAAAAGCCAGGGGTAACCCAGGGAAACAACAGGGGGGGAGAGGAGAGCGCCCAAAAAAGAAAGAAGAAAAGCTAGATTGAGCTAAGCCAGATAGCCACTGAATTCATAGTAACCTCAGGGAACCTAGACAACTGAATGGACAGTTCGGCCTTGAAGAGCTCTTTCCAATGGGCAGTGGAAGCTATAATATCATCAAAGATGATGCGGTTTCTGTGAATCCAGATTGACCAGGCCCCTATAATTAGGATTTCCATGAAGAAATTCCAACTGAATACAGCTTTTGTCAGGGAGAGCATATCGAAGAATGGAAAAGAAAGGTCCCAGGAGAGGCCAATTAGCGACCAGCAGATCTTGCTGAACTGGCAGGCAAAGAAGAGGTGGTAAGTTGTTTCTTCCATATTGCGATCACAGCACACAGCTGTAGTTGTTGTTGGTTATTATGAATTAAATTCATTGAATTTCTTTCTTCTTAGAATGTTTCTTGTATTTAGCCTGTTCATGAGGAGCAGCTAGAATAAGACCCACAGCTTGTTAGAGCATTTAGATTTCCAGATCCACTTGAAGGTCCAGGGAGGGTTGAAGCTGTCAAAAGGCATGTAATAAAATCGCTTGGAAGAATACTTGGACGAACCCCAGATGTAACTTGTAAGACCAACTTTCTGCAGTGTTTGCATTCAGGGATAAGGTGCTGATTAAAGCATGAAGTTGATTAAATTCCTGAAAGGCTTCATCCAAGAGTGGCAGCAGGAAATGGTGCCCAAAGCTGTTGCAGGAAAGAAAGTCTTTCACAGTGACATTCTTGTTCTTGACGAAGTAGTAAAGCCCGGGAAAAGCGGTTTCTAGGAGCTGATCGGACCAAAGATCAGACTAGAGCGAAATCGTTGTGCCACAAGAAACTGTGGGTCTGGCAATGGCTCTGAAAGATAAGAAAGAAGTGGAGAGGTTGGTGATGGTTTTCCACCAAAAGGAACCTTTCTTTGGAGAGAGGTGAGGAACTGACCCATTTTGATAGTGAGAATTCCAGATGAGCTTGACCCAGGGGACATCTTTCTTGTTGTAGAACTTGTCTAGCTGCTTAGTGAGCAGTGTTGTTTTGATTTCTCAAATTGATAACTGCCAACCCCCCTTTCAACTTTGGCTTGCACACTTTGTTCCAGGCAACTAGAGGGGCAACACGGGCATTGATGTCAGAGCTTCGCCAGAGGCAGTGCCTCTGAGCCCTATCAATGTAGCTAATGACCTTGGCGAGCAAGCTGAGAGTGCACATGGTGTAGGTGGGCAAGGAGGACAAGACAGAATTCACCAGTTGAAGCTTCCCAACTGTGGATAGCCAGTTGGAAGTAGCCAAGAGATGTCGCTCCACTTTTGTCATGAGGGCTGCAAAGTCGCTGACCCGAGGTTTGGTGGTGTCGAGGGGGAGGCCAAGATAAGTGAAAGGTAACGTTCCCAATTTGGGGCCAAAGGTAGCAGCCAGAGTTTCAGCATTCTGCGTGCTCATGTTGAGAGGGATGAGGCAGGACTTGTTGAAGTTGACTTTTGTTGTGAAGATGTTGGACAACTTTTTTCCTACCAGACAAAAGAAGCAGAACCAAGCACCCCCATAGTTTGTTTTAAATGCTAGGTTACAATAAGATGAGAGAAACATACCATTTTCCTTTTGCACAAAGGCGACCTCAGACCCCACCTGGGTATCTTCAGGATCTTCAGGTGATCCTGATTCCGTAATATGTGCATTTGTATGCTCAACCTCAGGTATTTCTGTTCTTCTACTCCTCCTATATCTTGATCTGATAGAATACAGTTAGGAAAATTGAACAAAGACTTTATCATCATAAAAGAAAATGGACAAAGAGCATACCGGTAGTAAAATATCCGATCTTCATTATCAACTTGTGCTGCCATGAGCTGGAAATTACAGGAAAAACACATGTTGCAGCATATCCCAAATAAATATGCTACAAATCTAAAATACAAAATGAAAAGGAACAATTTTCTTCAAAGCTAAACAATTATATATATGACTACATAAGACCTCATGTGCAAAAATACAGTTTTTTTTAGAAAATCTTACAAACGCACAAACATGGATACATATGTATAGCCACAAAAGATCTCAAGTGGGGGTGGGTATATAACACGCCACCACCCCTAACTCCCTCTTTTAAAAGAGTAAGGATTAAGGAACAAAGATGTTTTACTTAAAGCAATATGTGAAATAGAAATGGAGCTTTTAAGCCAAGTATGTAAGAATTTGCCTAATTTGGATGGGCTAGATTCCACAATCCTGGTCCATCCAAACCAGGTCAATTGTGTACAAAGGTAGGGATGACATTGAAAATTTAACTAGAAGAAACTCAGGTACATAAAGTATCAAACTTGAAACACTTGTTAAGTACTGCTATTTTGTCACCATATATGCCAACATCATGTATTTCTCAGTTACTAGGTGGTAGCACGTGTCCTTTATCACTAATTTACCTCTGTTCTCCTGTTATCTGCCTTCAGCCTAACATTGACAGACTGGTAGTCTTTACTTATCTGTCTTGACAAGATACAAATTAGGAATCTTACTGTGAGTATTATTTTAGAATATTGTGCATTGAGACTCCTGATGTTTACTCACCCAGAACTCAAAGTGGAATAGATCATGCGATGAGGTCATGTGACATTCCAGACCCTAGTGTTACCAAAATCACAATATTAGATGTGACTCGTAACAGGAAATGCAAAAGGGTGTTTCCTTTTTCATGAAGATGTATGGAAATGTGAGAAAAAAATAAAATCTAAATTTAATCATTGGAAAAGAATCAATGGTACAGTGTGAAATGAAGAACGGTAATTTTCTTTCATAATAAATGTAGCAGGTGGCAGGTGTTAAGAGTATATTCCTCTTCTCTGTATTTTCCACATTGTATAAGGGGCTTTGTGCATATTTTCCTTCTCCTGTATATACTTGGGCTATTGCCCCCAATTGACATACAAGTGCTATATTCAAAACAGCAGGATCCTTAGGACCAGCCCTTAGCAGAAACCAGAGACATACAAGCAAAGACAACATGAAGGAAACTCTGCTTCAGACTTTACCTTAAAGTTTCCACACCGTACCAAGCAAAAGGGGCAAGAAAAATTTTCCGTTACTGGTAAGAAGGAATTGAAGAATCATTAAAAAATAGAAATAACTCTATGGACAAAAAACCAATAGAAAAATAAGAACAAATACATCAGTAAATGATGCAAAAGTAAAGTACAACAGATAGTTGCAAAGCATGTCTAGATCTTTGATTTTTGGCCAGGGTCAGAAATTCTTTATTCTTCCATTTCCTCTCTTATGTTGTGGGTGTTGATTCATGTGAAGACTGGAGGATTGGGCACTTGCCCTCAATTAGCACAGGTAGCCAGTAGGGCTTCTCCCTGTGTAAGCTAAGAGAGGCTCCGAGGCTTATTTGAGTATTTGACTACCTTTAGAGATTCACTGCTTAATGTATAATGGGGGCACATGGAACCCTTTTATAGGGAGGATCCCTCTGCTACAGTGACGCACGTACTGTTAACAAGAATAGTAACTTGCCCTTTAAGAATACAATATTAACCTTCCAAACAAACCTATATCGAACTTCCTAATTAACTGATACCTTCCTAACTAATAAATGATACCAATATTAACTTTTTAGATTATAGCAGCGGATTATGAACCGGATTATATGTGTCACTCTTCCGAAAGTGTGATTTCTCGAAAAACTTTCTTCTACGAATATATTAGAAAAAGTAAATAAGCAATGCTAATGGAGAAAGTTTTTGGATAAATCGTTCTTTCGGAAGCATGGAATGAATAATCCAATTGATAATTTGTAGCTAAAAAGAACAGCGGGCACTGTCCATGCACACTGCACAGTACAGGTACCATATTATTTTATCTAATTTTTTCTTGGGGGAACGGAGGGAGGAGGGTGGAGAATAACCTTCACTCGTTCGCAGATTATTGCCATACTTGTAGTTAAATATCACATTGCCAGCTCTTAACCTGTACGAAAAGAATTGAAATGTACGAAATAAAGAGAACTAAAGAAAGGCATTATAACTAGGCATGGTAATATCAGCAAGGTAGACCAGGCTTTGGGCTTAGGTCGACTTCAGCCTAACCCTAAGAAGCTATATTGGAGACCAACCTGAGCACCAAAATATGGACCAATGAATGAAGAAAATACCAATTTACTTAATTTCATAACAGAGATTTTACCAGGTGATGCTAGCATAGTATTGCAATATTTATTCAACCTAGTTGAAATCAAGTGCAGCTTAAGTAAAGAAAAACATTCTGCAACACTTCGCATCATCAAGAAAAAGTCATTTTTTTACTTTTCAAGGTCAACAAGATGCCACTCTGACTACTGAATTTTCAAGGTCAATACCACACTAAAAAAATCTGAACTGTAATATCATGGAATTTGTTTTACATGACAAACATTTTTCATGCACACAAACTACATAATTGACACAATATCTTTGGTCAAACTTAATATTAGGATGACATGTTTTTGTGACGGTGACAGGGGAGTATAGTCCAATGAAGAACTAAAGTCTCACATTTGAGGGATAAAAGTACACGAGTGAACAACATGCTTTTTTCTTATTACAATGTGTAACAAATAATGTGAAACAAAAACTGACAGCAGAATAACTCTTAAAATTTACAGAACATGAGCCATGCATACTGGAACTGTTACCTTATGACAGGCAGTAATAATGATGGTGGGACCTTACTATATGAGAAGGAATTATAAGGAGATTTGAGTATGTCTTCCGCACCAGCCTCTGCTGCAGATACTTTTACTTGTAACTGATATGGATCCTGTAATAACAAAGCTCAATAATCTCAGTAAAGCTACAGAAAGTAATTTGCAAGTTCAGCAAACTATAAGTGTTCACACACACTATAAACAATATTTACCCCCCATACATTTCAGATATTAGAATTTAGAAGGGATGATTATAGTAAACAAATTAAACATGAGCAAATTATCGTGTTCATGTACACCATAAACAATATTTGACTCATAAATTTGGAAATTGGATGTAATGATTAGATTAAACAAAGAAACAGGAACTTACCGTAGCATCAACCTTGTGAGAACAAAATGACAAGCATCTGTTATGCTCAAGAAATTTTGGCTGCGTGCATTATGAAAAGATAAAAGTAGTGTCAACATATAGTTTCCATGGAAAACAAGAAGGATAGCAGAATATGAGGGGCATGGGAAGAAAAACATGGAGAACTTGCACAAGGCTCCATGAAACTTTCATAACTGCAGGTTCATATAATTTTTCATAATTCATCACAAGCACACTTAACTTAGTGCAAGACAAAAATTCAATTAGGCAATGTCATGTGGGGCCGGCACTTCCAGCGCCGGGCCCAGCCCAAAGAGGGCGCAAGGCCCAGTAAGGCAGGATCGGCCGGTCCATGAAGGAATTAGAGTCCAAGTTATTTAAAGAGTTAGATTTAGTTAAAGAATTAGATCCATTGTTAGTTAAGATTTGTTAGTTAAGAGTTTGGGTCCTAGTTAGATAAGATTAGATCTATTAGGCACTATAAATATAGATGTAAGCCCTTAAGGCAGAGGCAAGCAATAAAGAGTATTATTCTGCAATCTCCCTCAATTCTATCTAGTCTCCCTCCGTTCTTCAGAGATAGCGCGGCAAGGGGATCCACCCCGCGCCGGCTACGAGCTACGCAGCCAGGGGCCTCCCGCCCTAGGGGCCGAGGCCCTTGACAGGCAATTTGCCAGTTGTACTTTTGACTTAGTAGGTGTTGATTTACACAAGCACTTATGGCTCCTACAAAATAATTGCTCCGCTTAAGAATCCAGAGATTTTAATTAAACTGTGTGTGATGATTTGCACCATCTATGAAAGTAGAACTGTAAATTTGCAGCAAATGCTGAAGCACAGCCAGACAATTTTTGCATGAAATACAAAAGTAAAAGTGGCAAATACTGTCAACATTCAAAGTACAGATAATAATTTGCATAAATCAGAAGTTACATGTCCTAAAGTCATTAAAAATCAAGTGGAGAAACACAGATGTGGGCACTTCGATGACATTTTTTCCTAATACAAGTTTCTCATATGATGAAAGCCACTCGTTATCTATATTATGATTATGAATTTGATGGAAAACTAACATGCTCAGGAAAAAATAATGAAATGTTAGAATAATGTTTGAAGAACAATGAAGCTTACCTCTAAGTAGCCTGGGCTCATACAGATGTTGAAAGTTGACTCTACTGTATGTCCCAAAATTAAATCAGCGCAATTCTCCAAAGCTGAACTAATTGTGTTGATCAGTATTTCACCCCAGAAACATTTCCCTGCAAGCTCTGAAAATGAATGGACAACAACAGTTAGTTCATTCAACAAGACAATAAACCTGGATGTTCCAGAGATAAAAAATCATACTTCGGCTTAATTTGTAATGGCACGTGTTTTAGAATATATTCGCTAAGAGTGGAAGCTCCAACAATGAGGAAACCCTCTACGAAAGGAAATATGGATCTGTGTTACTCATGAAAAGGGTCTACCACGTAGATCTCTGTAGAGATTTTAAGCACGTGATGCTTGATGGTATTTTCTTCCCTTAATCTTAATCATGTTAACTACGGTAAAAACAGGCAAAATAACCAATTCTATTTAGCCACAATGGCAAGTCATTTCTTAACTAGTTATCCATAAAGAACATAATGTTTATTAATTTTCAAATTGAGTAAAGTAAAAGTTATAACACCACCTTTGTTTCCCATGAATCCACATCAATTAGAAGAGTCATCATGTTGCTAACTTGCTATTAGCTACATACAGTATACCAGCTGGAGCTAGGGATTTAAACTTTAATAGGTCAGTTGTTTGCTGATTAATGCGGGTGTGAGCTGGAATGTTGAATGCAGGACAATGTGGGTGCTGACTCTATATTCAGCACACATATGTAAGAGCACTAAGTCAGAGCCCTTTGGCATTTGCTCCAAAACAGAAATGTTGTGCTTCTGTATCTGTCATGGGTTGAACCCATGACGG
>ASSH01052131.1:0-19582 GCA_000418225.1 Zizania latifolia
GGGGGGGCCGGGCCCACCCGCTCGGGAGGCTCGCGCCGACGCCGCCGCCCGCTTACCCACGCGCGGGAGGAGACGCGGACAGGTGGGCCCGGCCGTGGGCGGTGGCAGCGGGTAGATGCGCGGGTGGGTGGATGTTGGTGGCGCTCGGGCCTCAGCGGAAGGGGGAATTTATTGCGGGGGGCGCTTCAATGAGGGGGAGGGTGGGACCCACGCCGTCAGAAAATTGAAGAGGTTTGACCCCCGGCTGGGATTTGATTCCGGGGATCGGAGAAGCCGTTTGTTTTGCCGGGATTGGGATTTCGCTTTCGTGTTTTCTTTTTTTTTCTAAGACGCATGCGTCATGCGATTACACTACGACGACAGCAGGCTCCAACTTTCTGAATGTTTTCTTGTTTACGTCAGGAAATCCAAAAAATTAATTATTTATCACTCTCAAGACATTCATTTTAATTATGATATTATTTCTAAAAATGATATGTAAGATCATCTGTGTCAATAAAAATAGATATAAATGATAAAACTGCGAAGCCACTTTTTAAGAGTAATAAATTATCAAATCTTTCTAAGAAATCTGTCAAGATTAGCTGGGAGGCTGCACTTTTCGAGCTAGGAAATCGAGATCATGTTTAGAGTCACTGTCACACAAAATGCTTACACCATTAATGATACGTGAAATAATATCTAAAAATTAGAAATATCTAGGTTAGGGTGGGCATGATTGATGCATTAAAGAGAAGTTAAACAAAATTTCCTTTGATGACCTATTAATTCCCTCCACTTTCAAGGATTTCAAAAGTGGGAAACTTTTCCCAAAGTCAAAGGTGGAACGAAGCCATGGTCTTTAATTCTTGACTTATTTTAATCCAAAGGTCAAATGCTCCCTTTTTTTCGTTTCACTTTTCAAGTTAGAAGCTAATGGTCGAACGCCATTGGAATTAAGGATAACCAAAATGTGAACATCACATACTGGTCTTTCTTGGAAAAAAAGGAAACAATAGAATGCGACGGGGAGGCAAATTAAGTATCGAAATTGCTTGACAACAAGCGTCCGAAGCAAGCATTCAGATCGGACACGTGGCCCAGCAGACGCTTTATGCCTGTGACGCGCGCAGCTTAGTGGGCATGGTCCATTAAGTTTTTTTCTGGTCAAAAAGCTGTGAACACATGGTTTCAATCAATAATGTTTCACTGTAACTGTATATATTGTTTCAGCTAATATATCATAATATTTTAAATAGTTTCATAATTTTTTTATTTTATTTATTAAATAGTGTCTTGCTTTTATATATTAGTGTGTTTCAAAAAATATGTAAATCATATTTAACTAGAAACACAAATTACTTTAACTGTTCACGTATAATGTTTCAATCAGTTACGAATAATATTTCACTACAACTGTACATATTATTTTATCTGGTATATCATAATGTTTCAAATACTTAAAAAATTATTTTATTTTTTATTAAATAATATTTCACTCTATACATTAGTGATGTTTCCCAAAAATTATGTAATCCATGTTTCAACTAGAAACATAATTTGTTTCAACTGTTTATATATAATGTTTCAATCAGTTTTGGTCAATGTTTTAATTAGTAACGTGGATGTTTTAGCGCTGCCAGCTGAAGTTTGATCGGACGGTCAGGATTACGCATAGTGGATCAGACGACTAAAAGCAGCGTCTAATTTTTTTATCTCTATAGGACGTCCAAGCCGTAGTCGCTACCATTAAGTATTTCATCAAACCAATTATCAATTCTAAGTTTATAATTCATAATTTGGAGTTGAAGCCTATGCAAGTATGTATTGAGAATTCAAAAACTGTTGTTATTAAGCTTCTGTATAATTCATAATTTGATCTAGAAAAGAGTTTTTTATTTTTAAGAGTAGTTGTAGCTGTCGAATTTTCGGTGACCTCGTGATTCGGAAGAACCATAGTTTGGACAGGAGACAAACGGAGCGAACACCATGGCAACCAGATCTCACCCAGCTTCTTGATTCACAAGCGACGACAAAAAAAGAAGAATATTTCGAGGGAAGGATCTCCATTCTCATCCTGCCACAGTCCAATTCTCCCAAATCTGGAAGCCTAGGTTCGTGAGATCCCAAAATGGATCCGAACCCTAGACTTCTCGCCGTCCTGCTGTTTGCCCTCGTCGCGTTCGCTGCGGCCGTGGTAAGAACAAGAACCCTTGAAAGTTTAGATCTTTGAGCATGAATGTCGTTAGGTTCAGTTGATTCGTGGAAAATTTTCGTAAAGATCATGCTTTTCTTCAGGCGGGCGCCGAGGACAACGAATCGGCGGGGTCGAGGATCTCGCTGGGGCGCCGCGCAGGGGTGAGGAATCTGGCTGTTTCGTCTCCAAATTCATTTTGAAACTGTGATTTTTGGTGCTCAGCTGCGAATGTTTGATGGTTATCGATGCAATTGTTAGGGCTTCTTGCACGGCCTAAACAAGGAAGCAGTGGTGGAGGGAGACCATGGGGTGGCCCTCGACGAGGTCGGCCCTGGGCTGTTTGATGCGCTATTCGCGAGTCTGTCGATGATCTTAGTCAGCGAGGTATTGTTTAGCATGGATGAACTAAGAGGGGGTTTGGCGTTGTCTTCCAAGTAATTGCTTTAGGTTAGTTTGGGTGGCTATGCAGTTTCCATGGGGAGCATGAGAGGGAAATTGATGTTTGGATTGTATTCGTGGTGATGTAGATTGGAGATGAAACCTTTATTATTGCAGCGCTGATGGCAATGAGACACCCCAAGTCAATTGTGCTGTCTGGTGCGCTCTCAGCACTTTACGTGATGACGGTGAGCTCCTGAAGATTGATGCTTTTCTTTGTCAATTCAAACTTTCTTTTATCTTATCCAACGGAAATTCTCCTATGAAGATCTTCCACAACTACACAAGAGCAGAGTCATCTTTGCCATTATGTTTCTTTCTTAACTTGTCAATAGAGTTATTATGTTTCACCCTTATTATAAGTAGTAGGATCAGAAATGAATTATTTGATGCTATATTGTTTATTTTGGAAGTATGTGTTGCCATACTTTTAATTTGTGCTGTTATGATGTCTCATTAACTTGTTGTGTTTAGTTTTTTGTGTATGCAAGATTGCAAGTTGTTTAATTCTTTCAACCTTATAAGATGTTACACTGGTTTGTATATGCTGTTGATATGTGTATTTGTTCTCAAGGTACTGTCAACTGGACTTGGTAGGATAGTTCCCAACTTGATATCAAGGAAGCACACTAACAGTGCGGCTACAGGTACTCATTTTTCTTGAGTTTCCAGGTGTTTCCTTCAGGAATATGCTAGTTCATGCTTTTTGTCGTATGATCGTATCTGCAGTTGTCATGCTGGCAGTTCTGCAATTTCTTGTTCTCGCAGATAGGAGGGTATAAGTCAGTTAGTATCCACCATTATGCAAATTCCTTGAATTCAACTAGAAAATTAACTCTGCCAGACTTGCAGTACTCTGGACAACTGATATCGTAACATATGTTTAATACTCCTGCTCAGTTTTCTTGATGCTTTGTTTTTTTCTCAATGGATGCTACCTTAATTCACACATTGTTGTTTACGGATGAAACAATTTAACACACTAATATTCCCCTTTCTTTTCTCATAATTTCTCTACTCCTTTGTTTCCCTGCTAGTTTTGTACTTGTTCTTTGGACTACGCTTGCTATACATTGCTTGGAAGTCTGACCCAAAGGGATCTCAGAAGAAGGAAATGGAAGAAGTATGCCATCTCTTTATATACCTGTTACCTATCCTTATCCATAGTGCAACTCAATTATTATGTGATTGTTGTTTTGGTATTTGTCATACTTTCTTGTCTGTAATGTGCTATTGTAGAATTGTACCATCGGTTCTTGAACTGGCATCATGGCCATGCATTCGACAAATGCCATATAACTATACTGTAATATATAAAATTAAAATCATGAAAAGTAATTATCCTCAAATACAAGAATTATAGCATGACCACATAATAACCAGCAACCTAATCGGCTAATCCATAGTCCATTCGCCGACAACAGAAAAACAAGGAAGAAAGAACTAGAAATTCACTCCTGATCACCCTAAATCATCACTATTGCTGTTAAGAACAGAGATCGATTATTTTTCATTAGTACCTAAGATAAAGAAAGTGCATGATACCTGGGTTCCTTCAAAACTGGCAAATGTACAAATGCTTAGTCTAATAGTAATAGTGATGCCTTAGCATCAGTTTAAGTATTGGTGTGCTGCCCCTTTTTCAATAGTTATTAATGAAACAAGGGGCTTTGAAATTGGTTTCCTTGTAGAGTTGAACAATCGTATGGTTTCATGTAACTGCAGATGACTCATTGACTGGCTGCCACTCTTAAAATTTATGGTTTCAAAATGATTGCGGATCTTTTTAATGGTCATGCATGCCTGAGCAGGTGGAAGAGAAGCTTGAGTCAGGTCAAGGGAAATCAACTTTTCGCCGATTCTTTGCAAGATTTTGTACGCCAATATTTTTGGAGGTCAGCTTTTGCCACCTTATAAAAGTCTGTCAAATGCTCCACACTGGGACTGTGTTAACAACCAGTACTTCTATTCAGATGTTAAATGTGTTGTATTGTATCGAATGTTCTTTGATCAAGTCTAGGAAACCTTTCTGCTTTTATGCTGTTAGGTGTTCGCACTCTCTTTTATAAATCTGATGTTCATTACACATTGTCATTGTTTTTGTGTTATGCTTGATGTTGAATATTTGTTTTCTTTTGGTGAGTGGTTATCTATAATATGCAATTCCTCATGAGGCACTCTTTCAAATTTTGACTTATTATTTTTTCCTTGCTGCAGGCTTTCATCTTAACCTTCTTAGCCGAATGGGGTGATCGAAGCCAAATAGCAACTATTGCGGTAGGCTACCACTCAACTAGCACTGCGTTTTTCTGTTCTTTAACTGTGTATGCTCTAGTTATAAGTACCTAAAACAGTTGATATAATTGATTTATTTTTTTCCGGAGCTCTTTGATATTCTACAAGAAGTTGAACCTGCCTAGGCCCAGAAATATGCCTCACTATTACTCTAATGTGACCTTGCAGCTTGCGACCCACAAGAATGCAATCGGAGTAGCAGTCGGGGCATCATTGGGGCACACTGTCTGCACATCACTGGCAGTTATAGGTGGGAGCATGTTGGCCTCCAAGATTTCGCAACGTACGGTTGCAACAATCGGAGGCGTTCTCTTCCTGGGGTTTTCTGTGTCATCATACTTCTACCCTCCACTATGATGAATGGCGCTAACAGGTCCTTACTCCTGGAAGATACCCTTTGATCTCTCCACCTCCTGTTTGAGTTAATGGATAGAGGAATCGAATTGATTCTTTGAGCGCCTCTACAACTACGATTGCAATGATGTACAGCCCTTGCGAATGAAATTGTTGACCATGCTGCTTTAGTTCAGCCTATAGCAGAAGCTGCCCTGTCGAAACCATGGTTGATTTTGTTGTGCCTGACATCTAACTCAATACACTATGTTCATGATTCTTGGAAGTGTATAGAATACTATTCTGATACCATTCTTCTATCTGCTGTAATCCTTTTTCTTTCAGCTCTACAAAATTGAAGAGATCAACAGCTCAGGAAAAAAAGAAAAAGAAGAGAATAGATCAAACCATAAATTCACCTTTTGGAACTTATTAATCTGAATCTGCTACAGGTTTACCTTCTTGCACAGTTGTGCTCCAGGTTTGGCAGGGACATTTTGCACGGATGGCGTATGATCTGATGTTGATTGAATTGAATGTGTCTGGGGGAGTTATGATCACCGCAAATTTCCACATGCATATTTGTACTGGTGGTCACCTTGGTCCTCTTCATTTTCCCTCTTTGCAAGAACATCAAAGAAGTGGCATGGTAGAAATCTGTTTATTCTTGCTTGATGTTAGAAACTACTTGATTAACATCATTTTGACGGGACACAAAAATTGTTGTTTGTACCTAACACATTAACACTACCAATATGGGTAACACTGCTAATTTTCTGTAAAGTATTCACTAGTAACTGAACACACTCGAGGGTATACATTATACATATTCATTCATGGTGGTTAACTTCAATGGCAAGGCAATCAAGCATTCCTGACCTAATCTTCCTTAGAACCAAAAAAGAAGTCAGCTACTTTTGTCTCGATTCCTGTTCCACTAAAATGTTGTAAATAAAGGGGAGAGTAGATGGATTAACCTGAAAGAAAGAGTGAACTCTTCTAATTAAAATGCAAAGCTAGTGTCTCGTTTTGGGGGTACGAGCTTCAATTCCGGGTGAATTTTTGGCACAGCACTGTCATGTAGCCACATGAGTTAGGAGTTAGGAGATAGATCATCCATGATTTTTTGAAGCTGGTTAAATATAGGTTAAAAAATTATAGATCTGAAGCTACCATGGATTGAGAGAATTTAATAGAAAATTTTAGTTTTTATTTTAAACTAAAAATAAAAATTTAAACTATTATATTATATTATACAAATCATTAATATAGCATGAATCTTAGAGTTAGAGGCGTAACACGTCTTTATTTTTCTGTTTTTTAGTAACATAGAAATTATATGGAACATCACCTGTTGCATGCATTACTCTTTTTATGATCTTATTGCGTAATCTAGTTGCACACATCGATCAGGCAATGGAAATCACTGCAAAGTGAAGAGAACAAAAATAAATATTTGCTGAAAAAAATTCCCATACAGATAACAGCAAATACACGCAGCTACCTCACCTTTCAGATAACCACTATAACCACCATAACCACCTCCATGCTTTCACTGCCTTCCCTTGCACTCCACACCACTCTGTCTATACATGCATGACGCCTAGCTCTCCCATGGCGACCAAACGGAGGAGGCACTCTCCATCACTCTCTGCTCTCTCTTCCTGCCTGAACATTTCAGCAAGTTAACGGCGACTCCGATGTCTGAGCAGCAGCTGCCCAACAAGGAGCTCGAAGCACAGGCTGCTGCTGCAACCAGCCACGAAGCTCCAGCTCCAGGTGGATACACTGCACTCTCCTCTTGCAATTGCATCGTGTACAGTTGATGGATCAAGTTGTATAATTTATTAGGAGCAAAGCGAGAGGAGGAGGCGAAGAGGCGTGTGCTCATCGCGGGGATCAAGAAGCTCATCAGGAGCTTCAAGAGCCTGTCCCACATCTTCGAGATATACAAGGAGGTTGACGACGACGAGGAGGAAGACGACGAGGGCATGGAGATCGACATCGAGATTGGGTTCCCCACAGACGTGCAGCATGTTGCCCACATTGGGCTGGATGGGTCCAGCAACATCACGAGCCTCAGGGGGATGCAGGAGGAGGCGAGAGAGCTGCTCTCCCTCTCCACCAACCTCACCATGGAGCAGTTTGAGCATGCCATGGCCTCACTGGCTGCTCACAAGGAGCATAGTGTGGTGGCAGATAGATCATCAGTTGCCCCTAGCTGATTAATTAGGATGCCACACATGTATCTCTAGTGCTTTGTGGTCATGGGGGGTTTGTGCTGTGATTCTCTTGAAATTTTTGTGCCTTTTGCTGCTGCTCATTCTTTTTTGTTCTTTCTTGTTCATGCCCTGTCTATTTTAAATGGCGTTCCAGAGAAATTTGATTGCTTCACTACCAGAAACAGCATTTTTACCGAGTGTTCAAGGGTTTACCGAGTGTATTCTCTCATATATTCGACAAACAACCAGATACACCGAGTGTTAAAGGAATATACTCGGCAAAAACATAAAAAAACACTAGGCAAAAACGTAAAAAAAACTCAACGAAGAATTATACTTAGTGAAAATTCGACAAATATACTCGACAAACACTCTTGTCGAGTATATTTTCTCGGTCACTGGGTAAACAACCAGATACACTGAGCGCCGAAGAAATACACTAGACAAAAACGTAAAAAAACGCTCGGTAAAAATTTGACAAATACACTCGGCAAACACTCGCCATGTTCGTGCAAATGGGGGTGACGGCATGTGGTGTATGTAGGTTTCTTCGGTTTTGAGATGAGGCTGATGGATGTTTGCATATTCTGTCTTCTCTTTGCCTACGTGGTAGAGTCAAAAGAGCTGAAACTAAGCAATTTACCTGGTTAATTATAATTAATTACGCGTTGAGTTAGCAAATTAAACAACGGTATAGTAAATATCGCTAAAATTTTTATTTTAAAGATGTTTTTTGGACGGTTTGATTTTAAATTTTAAACTGAAAAAGATCAGAAAATAATAAAAAGATCCAACAGCAAACATCCATGAAATTAAAAGGGGTTAACTGCTACAAGTCGCCTTGAAGAAGCAACTGTAGTGCACTTGATGGTCCCTGGAATTAGCTGTGAAATAAATTTCTCCGAGGGAATTGAAGGGACACAAGCCAAGATGCACGCATCCTTTGTCAAATGTCTACTTTGGGCACAATATTTGAAGACGTGACTGTTGTTGAGAAAGAATATACGTATACATATACCATCTACGATAATTAAAAAAGAACAAAAATCGCTTCAGTTGTCATAAAGATTTAACACCATTTCTCGACGGAAGATTTGAAAATTTAATATTTAAAACAATTGGTTTATATTATTTGCTATTCTAGCCTATATTCACGGTCTCAGATAACTACATATATCATTTTCATAAATATCAGCTAATTAAACAATGTCGATTCTGAGTGTTAAATTATCAAATATTTCTTTCCCGACGTGTAGACATGCATCAATTGACAGACTCGGCCCTTGCTTGGGTAAATGCATTTTCCCGAGTGACACCAACAGCGATTGCTTTGGAGAATGCATGCATGCTGATGATAGAAGCACATGCAATCACCAGTCAACTCCTTGGAACGCTGGAGAATTCGTGGAGTCAATGCCCTCATGGAAGCAAACAATTAGCAAACAGATTAGACGCCTGATTACACGGCGGTGTATCGAAAACATCATGCTACAGAAGGAACAATGCCAGGGCAAGTACACTTAAATATAAAAACTGTAATCAAACATGAGTATACTTGACTCACAGATGTCAAATCAAGAAAAACATTGCTAGATTTGGAATATTAGTATTGTCGACATCACGGTACGGAGTACCCACGACTCCCCTTCCTAAAAGAAATCTTCATTCTAAGTCCCACATTTCAAATAGCCAAGGAGTTTTGGACTTGAAGGAGTTTCTCTCCTCGCCTCTGGTCCTAACAACTTCCTCCCCTAGACACGAGGGTCGGAGTCATTCTCACCTCTTCATGAGTAGAATCATATGTTCTAGGATCCAACTTGGTTCTCTACTAGTTGTTAATCAAGTATAGGAGTTATAATTCTCTAGACCCACAGGTGAAGACCAACGATGTAGAGATAAGAAGGTTAGAGCAATGCTTAGTCAGCCTTGCCAACAAAGTTTATCCATCTTGCCTCTCCTCAAACATCGAGCCTAGCAAGAGTCTTATGCCACAAGCTAAATCCTAGCACCGACCGCTCTACGGTGTAATATACTTGCGTCTAAGTAATATGCATTACTCCAACAAAACATATGGCTATAATCTACAAGGAGACCTAAACCTATTAAAGATCTTGTATTTTGACACTAGTGACATAAAGATTATCAGTCTTCTTCCATTAAGGTTATGTTTGGTTTAAGAGATCAAGTAAGATGGACTAGGGCAATCCTATTTTTGAGGGTGTTTGATTGAGAGACAGTGGGATGTGATGATCCTTAAGAGGAATATTCCCCCAAGATCTAGGATAAGCTTGTCTTTAAAAAAACGAGAGAACAAGCTTGTCTCACTCACACGTAGCAGCTCATAGGAGCGAGACGAGCGTGCATGGTGGGGTGGCAGAGTGAGCTAGTGCCGACGAGCAACGAAGCGAGCGTAAGGGTAGGGTGGCAATGAGCTAGCGACAACAGACGATAGAGCGGGGCGACGGGGCAGGGCGACGACGAGCTACCAATGGTGGGGTAGGGCGACAAGTCATGGTGGCAACGAGCTGACAGCGGTGGAGCGAGACGACGGGTCAAGGTGGTGACAAGCTAGCAACGGGGTGAGCCAACAACATGCGAACAACGGCACAACGGGGCAGCAAGACAACAGCGAGTTGGCGGCAGCACAGCAACGCGGCGACAAGCTAGTGGCAATGGTGTTCATCCCATTTCTATTATATTTCTTCAACCAAACAAAAAACATGAAACATGGCTCATCCCATCTCATTGTATCAAACAAAGAATGAAATTATCCCATTCCATAAAACAATGGCAAAGTTAGAAAATAGAGAGTGATGCGAAATTAAATTGATATAAACTAATTTGTTTTAACTATACTACTGATTAAGTTATGAGAGGTACACAAAAGAGCTTTAGCCCCTGCATAAAACATCGTGCCCTCAAACCAAACGCACGCCAACAAACATCAAATTATCCCGGAAAAAATCTGACAACCTATAACGTGAGCAACCATAAAGGCTTGGTGCAGAGTTTATAAACATCAGTGTAGCTGCTTTGGATGCATCTTCAAATGGGTGGGTAGAAGTATCTGTTCTGATTTGTTTCAACCGAAATGAACAGCCCCATGACAAAAGAATGTCTGTTTGCTAGCTCCAGCGAGTCCGACACAAGAACAGCTAATTGATCAATTTCACGCTGAGATGGAGCCGTCAATCCAAAGATTGCATGTACAAGACGTCGTCCCAGATCCAACAACATATATAGCAACATAAACCAAGAATAAAATAAATGGCTAAATTCACCATCTGGAATGGGTGCATCATGCATTGCATCCTGGAGACTGAAAAGAGTCAATTGAGCTGTGCAGAAAGATGTAAAAGTATTTTTATAGACCGACTGGTTACTGGCAAACAAATGGATGGCTATTAGCAGAAGCAGAAGTGCAGAACAACGAAATGAACATCCAAGCATAATTAATAAAAAAAACTATGGCAACGAGATAGTACAGATACACTGGAATGCATTACGCATGCTAGCATGAACATTCAGCAAGACAACATCTGTGATATGTCTGAAAATAGCTTGATTTGCAGAATCTCCATTATTCATTACATGTTGACACTTACTGAGCGAAAAATGATAGCATACATCTATCATTTGATTGCTATTTTAGCTTCTTCATTTTCCAAACTTTGTCAATAACACGGTGGTTTAGATTTACAAACCATCCTTTACACATGAAAGAAATGCACGCTTGTTTTTTTTATCATGGCTCGTTAGAAAGGAGAATTTAACAATAGAAGGTTTCTGAACTCCCAGAAAATTTATAAACAAATAGATTTTGCACTGATTAAAATTTCGCATGCATGACATATGGAGGCATAAACTAATTGACCTAAACACAATTAAATGTACTGGAAAATTTACAGTTATACGGGACAAAAATAGTAGCAACAGTTTTGCAATTAGGACATGGTTATATATCATTTGAATGTGCTTTACACTAATTGGATGTTTCAAAGGTGAATTCTCATTCTCAAAAAATAAATTGGACAAAATTTACTCCACAGTGAATACTACAGATGAACATTAAAACACAAACTGCCTCCATATTGCCCTGTTTGAGCTGAACTATTCCATTTTTATATGATTCATCAAAATGAAACAATCTTATGCATAACGTTATCAATGATATGGATAAAGAATGTTATCCATATGACACAAACAGAAACAGTAAGTTAAGATTCAAGAAATAGCACTCGGCATAAATAAGCAATTCTATTGTAGAAACAGTTGCTTGATCAACTACATTCATTAGATTATTAAAGAAAATTAAATTCAGGTGTATTATTGATGCTCAGGCCATAGTTTCTTGTGTATATTAATGAGGAAAAGAAGGTATGTAGATATCAAATGTAAATATGTGCAGTCGTTTTCTCTATGAACATGGAAAATGAAGCCTACCTACCTATGATCTCAGTGCCCGACCTTATTATCCACACTGTATTTCCTACTGTACAATTTGGCTGCTCAATTAGTCACTTATCAGTGCATGATGCTACAGAATAATCCCATGCCCATGAAACACACAAATTTGTGATATATATTATTACCTTAACGAAGATAGATTTGAGGAAACAATTGTTATACAGAAATACCATTCGATCAAAATTATTAACTATTCGTGCAGAGTGAGAAGCAATGCCAGTTTCAGTATTCAGTGTGTCAAATTATGGACAGATTTATAGTTCATGCATTTCCAATCGCAAACCAACAATAAAGAGAATGCAACAAATATGTAACACATTATGGCGCACAACTAATCTTTTAAACTGAAAAAAGATAGAACCTAGTATAAAAATAATAATCCTGACAAACATTATAGATCAATGCTGAGAAAAGAAAAAAGTGTGCATGATTGCAACACTATCTTATGAGCAGTTGTATGCTGAGCCATGCAATCAAACATGATCTTCAATTCCTCTTTCCTGTTAGATCTGCAAAAGCAATATGGAAGCTTATTCTTTTCACAACAGCATAAAATCAGGGAATGTAGCAGAAATCCCAGGACAAGTAATCACATATTTACGGATTTTTTTCAATTCTCAATCAGCTAGCGTACAACTCTCATGATCACTAGATACTTTAATTTCTTCCAATCACCTAGGAAATGTTTGGGTATGATATGAACTACAGAATCTTTTTTCCCTATGGCATGTTGCCCTTCACCTTCCACGCCTTTATGCCCCTCCCCCACCCTACCCTCTGTTAGAGATACCCAGGAACAAAGGCACGAGATGGCGAAGCAGAGAGAGCTAGCTAACATAGGAACACTAGAAAGAGGAACACACAAGAGCTCTTGCGGCACAATACCACGCTAGTGCCTTTTCTCTTTGTTTCTCTTGATTAAATCAAATTGATTACACCCATACTTATAGCAAACTAAACTCCATGTAGTGTGTCACTAATTCCTTAACTCATGCGCACGTTTTCTATATGCAGACCAAACTTCACCACTACTGAGTGTATGCGTGCAACTAATTCTATGCATGCACTTACTAATTAGCCTAAACACATGCATGTACACATTTTGCATGTAACCGCTTCACAATGTTTACAAGTTGCCTAGACGCCTAGTCAACCCTAATCGCCATGGGACCGACCAAGCGATTAATCGCAATTAGTCATCAACTAGACCGATTAGTCGAACCTGATCGGTCCTAGTCGTCCATACAATCGTCCCATATATTTCAAGACATATACATACTACTCCCTCCGTTTCACATTATAAATCATTCTAGCTTTATCCAGATTTATCTATAGATCAATGAATCTAGACACACATATATGTCTAGATTTATTGATCTATAAATAAATATGAACAAGATCAGAATGACTTATAATGTGAAATGGAGGTAGTATATATATATCTTTATGTACTATATAGTATATGCCAATAAAACAATAATCAAGGGTTCAAGACTACATTAATGGCTAGTTGGTAACTTACCTGTGAAATTTGATTTCTGCAATTGCACTATTGGTGCATCACAACATCAGTGCATGACTTAAAATGCAGCACAACACTACAACAGCATGTTTGTTTTCAACTAAAAGTAGTGCACGAATCAATAATCACTATTCACTATCACAATTCACAACAGATGCAATATCACCAAAGTAGTGCATTGCAGTTTCTAGCTGAACAGAATCAATCAACTGCATGGCAACGAGATGCACTATCACAAGTCACAACAACTGCATGGCAACAGAAGTTACTCACTGTCGGAGGAGGAGCTCATCTTGTAATCCCTCTTGCTCAGGTTGGAGCAGCTTCGCAAAGAGGGGCTGGAGCAGATGCAGAATCGTGCGTGGGGGGAGAAGAGAAATCACGCGTTGGAAATTGCGTGCACTGAAGCAGAATCGTGCGCTGAAAACTGGACAAGAGCAATCATGCTGGAGAAGAGGAGAATAGCTGGCTGCTGCGGTGGCGCACGGGGAATAAGGGAAGAATAGAGTCATGTGCTCTGGTTGGAGTGCTAAGTGCTAACCCTAACAGGCCACATTGGCAGCCCAATAGATTGCCTCTAAGCCCAACTCAGCAGGCTCAACAAAAACCAATAGCCAAACCTAGTTGTCTCACCCCTAGTCATCCGATTAACCGCAATTAATCAATGACTAATTGGACAACCAGAAAGTTGGTCGACTTAGTCGCCTCAGAGCCTCTGGTCAGGTCGAGAGAACCGATAAAGACAATTAATCATGATCAGACGACTTGTAAACACCACCACTTCATGCTCCCAACATGCACGAAGTGGCCAAACACATGGCCACAAGCATATGCAACACTAGCTCCAATTCACACGTAAGTGCACTCACCTCCTGGTAGGTGGCAGCCGATCCACTCACTACTCACTACCGATCTAGCATCCTCGCCATGCTGCACTTACTTATCTAGAATGGATTCAGCCTACTACATGTGCTACACAGACACATGAAAATAACTAACATTTAACAAATGCAAGAAACAACAGGATTATCCAATACCCTCCAACTACCTTCACCTAAATTAACTATATCTAATAAAAATCACTAAGGTGTATTTCACAATGATTATAGTAATACCAAAGTTCCCAACAACAACGACAAGTGTTTCCTATACATTAGGAGCATTTCATTCCATCTCTACAATTTTGGACACCTTTTAAGAGGGTGAAATATTCTATGCCCGTGAATAACCCTTGTTCCACATTATGTCATTGAATAACTCCTTTCATCTGTACTATCATTGTTGTGGTATTCAGCACAATAATCAAAATAAAAAATCTTTACTGATTGTAAAATTATAAATGTTTGACTGCACACAATCTGGGACAACCTACTTTACAAGACAGAAGCACTTATTAAGTAGCACATAAGTGACATCTTGAAGTTATCATTAATTGATAGGTTTCCCAGCTTTTGTTAGGGACATATGATAAGTTTCTGTCCTTAACCAATATAAACTTCTATCAGTATGATGTGCATAGTCACAACAGATTTATGGATGAAACAAGCATATAATAGACATTACACCAATAGACAGGCATTTCAGAACAGTGTTAAAAATATCACTCGTTTTATTATTACTTGAAAAGGTTGGTCTTAATTGTGACAAAAAACAGCCTTGCAGTCCATTATTTGGGTCCACATCGAAGCTATAAGCCTAGAACTTAACCCACACATCCACCCCCCACCACCACCACCTCCAAAAAAAAAGTAATGCAAAATTTGTATTTTGTGTGAAAACTGCTGAGAACGTAAGATTTATCATTTGGAAGTTCTGAAACTTAACTGAGCAAAAAGTTGGGCATCAAAACTTCAAACCTCCCAAATAAGTCAATTAAAACGATTCAAGGAAATGGAAGAATTTGGAGTCTACCGAGGTGTTAAAATTTGGTCAAAATCAAAGGCACACAACCACAACTTGCTATAGGGCCACCTTAATTTATCAATTTGACTTGCTATAGGGTCATATTACAATTTACAAATGATACTTCCTAATTTTCTATATTACTTTCTTGTTAGGTTTGAAGTTAAAATAAATATTGCCAATGGCATGGACGCATGGTTGTCAGAATCTGAATTTGAGTATTGAACTATTCCAACTGTACAACACTAATTTCAAATTCTCATGGAAAGACTTAGGGAGCGTTTGGTTTCATGGACTAAAGTTTAGTCCGTGTCACATCGGATGTTTGGACATCAATTTAAAAGACTAAACGTTAACTAATTATAAAAATAATTGCAGAATCAAAGGATTATTCACTAAACGAATCTATTAAGCCTAATTAATCCATGATTAGTAAATGTTTACTGTAGCATCACATTGTCAAATCATGGCGTAATTAGGCTCACTAGATTCGTCTCGCGAATAATCCACCGATTATGAATGGATTTTGTAAATAGTCTACATTTAATACTCCAAAATAGTATCTAAACATTCGATGTGACGGAGATTAAAGTTTAGTCCCTGTAACCAAACGGGGCCTTAATATCTACAAAGTCTTAATGTGAATAACATTCCAACTTTAACAATTCAATCAATTACTATTTAATATTTACAGCTGATTATATATTAGGATCAAGTCTAACTCCATTCTTCCTATCTGATTGTACATATCCCAACAATCACGATAAATAATTTTTTTATCATGTTTCTGCCTTTTTATACAAACACTAATGACCATTTTCATTTTCATTTGAATTTTCCAGCAAACAGTTTAATAAAGGTAGGATAGTGTTAATATAGTAGAATAAAGTTTCTATAACTTAAATCCCACATACCAATTATGTTCGGACAACAGTAATTCAATTCAGGTTCTCAGTTTTGCAACCTTATTGGATTCAGGTGTAAACAACAGTGCAGCATGGTGTCCAGTTTATTTTGATTATACATATCATGTCGTTAAGGGTCATGCCAAAAAGTCTTCTGTCAGAGCTCGATTGTACAATGTTTTAATGTACTAGTTGAGTAGCCGTGCGTTACAACAAGAAAAAATTTACGACATTAAAAGAAGCTAGTGGTGGTGACGAGTGCGGGCGTGCGTAGGGGTGGAGGCGGGGCGACGCGCCGATGGCGGGCAAGGGCGAGGGTGGAGGCAAGTGCGACTGGAGGCTGGTTGGAGCTGCAAGTCCCATGCTAGGGTTTCATTCATGGGCTGCTATTGGGCTATGGCGTTGTACTTACTATTTTCGTTCTAGGCCCACGTGTCAATAAGAAGCTAGCGGTGGTGACAGATTCACCACCACTAGCTTCTTTTAAAGTAGTATAGATATATTTTGGAGTTGCCTATCTACTAGGGAAGAAGTTGAATGATAGATATTTTATATTATATATATATAAAAATAAAGGTCATGAGCTTTTCAATGTCTAGGTCCAGAGTGTTGTACATCTTGCACGTATATGCAGAATGCATGCCTAGTATGGAGAAAAAACATTATGCCATGATCACAAAAACGAAGAAGAGTTCTTGTAACAGTACTACCTCACACGTAGTATGGATTTCCACGAAGACCCAAGACAAAATTTAATGCACGCACTGTGCCACTACAACATAATCCACATCACTGATGGAAAGTTGGTTCAGAATGGCGAATCAAAACACTAAATTAGTACTACTAGTCTACTACTATCGTAGTACCAGGAATAACCAGTTAACCAAAATAGTTTGAGTAGCACAGAGTACCTCAGAGCCCAAGAAGTCTGATAATCTTAAATTTCATGTGGTCCTGCAAGCAAGGCTGCAACTTTACTCAATACTAATGCATGCAAGAATAGACTGAAAACGATGAGTTCGATAACAATGGATAAAAATATACTGAACAACAAAGTTGTCTTCTCCCATTGGAAGGAAAATTCCTACTAGGCAGATTATCGTGTGCCACTGCACACATTCCAAACTATCGTCTCTTTCAGATCATGCACCATCTATATATCTGTTGTCTTTTTGAAACGAGGTCTTATGCCATCAAGATCTTTACTGAAACTGACGACGTATTCATCTAATAAATCTGTAGAACTAACTCGCAATACTTCGGAATGAAACTACGGTGCACAACTGCGTATAATTTATAAACAACAGACGGGAAGTTGAAAGACATGAATATCTTCATTACTCCATCGAAATACACGAAAATACAGATAAATCATGTGAAATTGCTCATTAAAGATGAAGCAATCCAAATCATATTCGATTAACATTCATTAGTCACACCAACTTAAACAAGAATAAAACATTAGGGGAGAAGACTATACAATCGACTAGTAGTGAAATGGTGATAGCGTACTCACCAGGAAAAAGCTTGTGTTAGACCATATGTACCAAGATGAAAATATATGGCAGTGACAACGGGAGGGAGCACGCAAGTATGACGCCGCGGGCCGGCTCACCGTGACGGCCGCACCGGCGTGCTCTCTCTCGTTGTCACCGCCTGAAAGCAAATCTTTCACAGCTCCGGGCCGGCGCCGACCTGTCAAGAAACCTGCACTGCCAACAGAATCGAACCGAAACGGATTAGACGATGCAAGAACAACTACCGGGGCGGATAGGGATAGGCACGAACAAGATCAGAGCAAGATGGAGCACAGATTGAAACTATATGCATGTTCTTTGTTTGAATCAAGTAGGTAGCTAGCACGGTGGCAATATTACATGGATGACGGATGTTACCAAGAGACCAAGATCCAAGCTTTTGGAAGGAAAAAGAAGAAAATATCCATAAAGAAATCAAAACCAGCATGAAATCTGAGAAAGATGGTAGCTTTGTGCTGATCTCCTCAAGAACAGCGCCGATCCAGACGAGGCCGGGCACGCACCGAAGACGACCATGTAGAAAGAAGTCAAGTAACCAGTGCTTCTCACCTGATGGATGGATGACGGCGGAACGGGCGCGGGCGGAAGGGGATCCGGAGAAAAGGGGAAGCTTCCAGACGTAGGAAAGGGCGCGGGCCGGGCAAGGATGAGATCGAGGAGAGGAGGCAAAGCCGCAAAAGCTAGAGAGAGAGATCTGGAAGGGAGAGGGGGGAAGCTAGCGAGCGTGTTGTCGCCTCGGCCGGCCCCTGCGGCGGGCTGCAAAAGCTAGTAGCTTTCGTTCCTCGATTGCTGCGCGTGCGAGAGAGCGGAGGTGGCGGCTTTATCGAGCGGCCGAGGCATGAGCAGATAGATCGCGATCACTCCCTACGTAGTCCGGTGTTCTAGTAAACCGTAAAATATATTTATCGTACATTTTCTAGTGTACAATGTACCGCCCTTTGATGTGGCTTAGGTCGAGGCATTATTCTTTTCTACCTCAGCAATCTAATATTAAATAAAATATTTTATAATATAATAAATCTGAATGATACAATTATTTAGATTTATTGTACTATAAAATATTATATCGAATTCTAAATTGCTATATTGTAGTACGGAGGAAGTAGTTGTCATAGGCTGAGATATAAGTTGTTTTTTCTTTTCAAAGTTATCGTCGAATGGTTGATTAACTGAGGTATTAGTTAAGCTATTAGTTTTGTTTTTAACTAAAGATAAAAATTGAAATTGTTGTTTATTTCTATCATATAAAATTTAGATTCAACACGTATCTAAGCTAGATTAGTGTCAAATAAATCTTAAGCTATGATTTTCTCTCTACACTTAATGCTTTGTTTGAATCAGCTTGGGCTAAAATCAAAAGAAAATTATGTATTTTAAAGCAACCTTAAAACAGTTCAATTTGCTCTGTCAACGAAATTATGAAAAAATTGTAGCCTTACCATTGCTAAACAAATGAAGGGTACTTATTATTCAGCTAAATCTTTTTCTCCTCTAGTTTACAGGAATTTATAGTATTTTTACAATAATTTTATAATAAGTATAGTAAACAAAAGTTCTCGTATTCCAAAAGAGCAATCATGTTAAAATAAGATAAGGTCTATTTTAGAACCATATGAATATTGCAACATTTTCACTCGGATCAATCCAATTCCCACAGACCAGGAAGAAATTCCTATTCCCAAAGAGACCTGTAAATACAGCTTGTACAATATTAATAGGTTAGAATTGTAGAGAGATGATAGTGTCAAAGCTGAGGCAAAAAATCAAGAGAGAGAGGATATGCT
>KE371895.1:0-12653 GCA_000418225.1 Zizania latifolia
GAGCACATCCCGAGCACCTTCGCCATCGGCGGGTACGTGGTTCTGGCCACCGTCTCCACCGTCGCCATCCCGCACATGTACGGCCAGGTGAAGTACTACCACGTCGCCGCCGCTTACGCGTTCGCGCCCGTCCTGGCCTTCTGCAACGCCTACGGCACGGGCGTCGCCGAGACCAACTTCTCGGCGCATTACAACAAGCTGGTGATCCTGCTGTTCGCGTCGTGGATCGGCATCAAGAACGGGGGCATCGTGGGGAGCCTCGTCATCTGCGGCATCGTGTCGTCCATCGTCTCCACCGCCTCCGACTTCATGTCGGACTTCAAGACGGGGTACCTGACGCTCACCTCGCCGCGGGCTACGTTCGTGAGCCAGGTGATCGGCACGGCGCTCGGCTGCGTCGTCAACCCTGCCGTCTTCACCGTCTTCCACCACTTCTACGAGGCGAACCCCACCAAGACCTACCAGGCGCCGCTGGCCAAGATCTACCGCGGCATCGCCGTGCTCGGCGCCGGTGGCCTCGATCTGCCCAAGCACTGCCTCGGCATCAGCGCCGCCTTCTTCTTGCTGGCGCTGGCCGTCTGCGCGCTGCGGGAGGTGGCCACGCACGGCAAGTGGCGCGCGCAGCAGTACATCCCGAGCGTCACCGGCATGGCCGTGTCGTTCCTTCTGGTGCCGGCAGTGTCCATCGACATGTGCGTGGGCAGCCTGATCGTGTTCCTATGGAAGCGCAAGGACAACCTGGGTTCGCAGGTGTTCGCGCCGGTGCTGGCGTCCGGGCTCATCTGCGGCGACGGCCTCTTCTCCATCCCGTACGCGCTACTGGCGAGGTACGGCGTGACGCCACCCATCTGCATTAGGTTCCTGGGCCGTGAAGAGAACGAAAAGCTGGATGCTTTCTTGGCGAGTAGGACACCCTGATGGAGGAAGAAATGAGCACTCCTGTTGATTTCTTCTTCTCTTTTTCCTTCCAACACTCGTAGATTATAGTAATTAGTTAGTGATAGCATTGAACGTTTCATGTAGAGCAAAATGGACTCTGTTTTTTAAAGCTGTTCAGAATTTAACTCTAACTGACGTACCGTCTCCATTGTCTCTGCTCTCAACAGAATGAGTATCTGCTGGCAAATATTAAAATTTTAGATTATTAATAGATTGAAAATAATATGATTTTGTATGTAAAAGTGATTAATATATCATAAAAGTATTTTCACATAATTATATTTTTTATATTTTTATAAATATCTAAAAATAAAATGTAATATAAAGATATATAAATTAGAGATTGTGCTGATGTCCAAAACATTAATACTATAACAGCCAGAAATAAATGAATTTTTTTATAAATAATATTTTTTCGACAAAATTACAAATCTGGATAGTGCGCTCTAGATTTTACAAAAATAGACCTCTGTCGATACTTAGAATGTCGACAGAGCGCACCACTTCGCCCGCCGCGCCGCCTGCCACTCTACCTCTCACGCCGCACGCCGCGCCTACCGTTCCCACAACGCCTCGCCTCACGCTCCGCATCGCGCCTGCCACTTCGCTTCCTGTGTTGCCCACGCCAGCCCAGTGCGTGGCCGTCGCCTCGCGCTCCATGCCACCGCTCCTGCCCAGTCCACGCTCGATGTCTCGCCAATCGTGACGTCTCTATTTTATCGATTATTGACAGAGGTCGAGGCATCGATAGAGATCTATTTTTGTAATTTCTAGGGACATGCTATTCAGAATTAAAATTTTAGAAAAAAATATTATTTATAAAAATTCGTAATAAACAACAACCGTGATCGACGGTGAGGTGCAGCCTCGCTTGGCAAATAATGTCCTGGTAAGGAAATGAGATCCTTTATAGTCGGGGAAGCCGACTGTAGAGTGCAGTCGAGATCTGATGGTGTGAGAGTGGGACTTCGCGCGTGATGAGGCTCACTTCACAGTAGTTAATAGTGAGGCTTCGTAGCAGTCGAGATAGGCTTTACACCATCAAATTTTAATTGAATGGCTCGGATCGAGGACAGTGGGCTGTCCGAAATTAGATGAGTTGTTTTCCATGCTAAGCAGCGGTACCTCTCCCAGTCTCCCTCTCGGACCACTCCCCGACCCATCTGCGGACTAGGTACTTGTGATGCACAAATTACACGGCCCAATTATGAATGGCAATGGAGAATGCCCATAAACAAATATGACTGGGCCGAATGGAGCTGAAACCGACTTTGTCCCTTGGCCCAAACTATGGCGGTCACATTTTTCTCTTCGTTTCCCTCTGCTGCTTTTCGTCGACCTCCGCCATTAAGGCCCTCGAGCATGCACCGTGTGATCACGGGAACGAGCCAACTAACGGCAAAAGAACGGTGAGATGCATATACAACCATACACGAAGCTACGGCCCAACCGCCGCCGCGGCAACTTTTCGCCGGAAAAGGTTGCCCATGGCAGCACTGCCTCACCTACCTTGATCTGTCGCACGCGGCGGCAGTCATCGGGTGCACTCTTATACACCCATCCCACGTTGCATGCCGGAGACGACGCGTGCTGCCGAGAGCAGCCGGTGTAATTCCCATGGATATCGTCACCAGGCGGCCCAAGGGGGGGCTTTGCGAAAATGGTGCCGGCGGTGAGCAGCTCCCGCCGCTGCTCGACTCGCCGCTCCCCACGCCGCGCCGGTCGTGCGCCTCGGTTGATGCGGCCAGCGTGCGGTGCCTCCGCGACGCCTCCCCGCTGCGCACGCACGTGCCGTTTTCCTGGGAGAGCTCCCCGGGTGTGCCTAAGAGAAGCAGCGCGTGCGTGCACAAGGCGCAGGAGATGCCACCGCCGAAACCGCCGCCCGGGCGCTGGCCGCCGTGCCCCGCCAGAAACTGGTGCTACGGAAACTCGAGCGACAGGAGCAGCGACGACGACACGTCCTTCTCCGACGCCCTGGACAGGATCTCCTCGCCCGACCAGCGGATCAGCTCGTTCGACCGTATCACGTCCAAGCGATTCGAGGACATCTTCCTCGGCCGCGCCACGAGCTTCGTCAATGACCGGTCCTCCCGCCATGAAGTACGGGAAGCCTCCATAACCCCGTCGTCCTCAACCACGGGCAGACGCCCAAAACACTGGCAGCGACGCAGCACGCGCCGTGACCACGGCGGGCTGCTGCCGACGGCCCAGCAAAGCAACGGAAACCCCGTCCAGGCGCAGCTTCTGCCGCGCATCAACGTCGGCGCGCGCGCGGATCAGATGTCCCCGAGAGCCTGCGGGCTCATGGTGTTCTTCCCCTGGAGCGCCAAGCCCACGGCCAGCGGGTTCAGGAGCCCGGCCGCGGTGCAGCACGCGTCGTCCCCTCTCGCCAGCGCCACCAGACCTTCGCCCTCCCACAGCTGCAGGTTCGCCACCCTACGCGACGCCATGCAGGAGGAGAACAAAGCCGGCAGCGGCGCCAGCCAAAATTTGCCGCGCCCGCGCGGCGAGAAGAGGAGCCGCGACGAATGTCAGGCCAGCCGTGGCTGGGGCGTGTCGTCTCTGTTCGACGCGAGCAAGAAGTACTGCACCGACGCACGGAAGGCTCTGAGCAGGCTGTCCATCGGGTTAGGAGCGGACAGTAGCGGCAGCCCAAGAGTTGGCAGCAGGGAGAGGAAGAGCAGCAAGCAGGAGTACTCGACGATGCCGGCCATGGCCACGAAGCTGCCGCAGCTCAAGACTAACAGAAAATAAGGTCAGATCGATCGATAGTATTTGTCAGGATGCTCTGATCTGCTGACAACTATACTAAATCTGATGTGCCTAAGAACATGCTAGTATTGATATTTAGAACTTGTCAGTTGCTAGTCTGTCTTAATTATGGTATTTATAGTATTTTGTAACATGCAATGTACATTTTTTGGACTGTACTAAGTATTTATGTTGTGGTGGTGATCTAGCAAGTAATTGTCTAGGTATAACTTCGGGATTCTGAAGTATATATCCAAAGTACCGTGGCATTATAAAGAAGCACAAGTAAAATTTATGCTGTGAAATTTATCCTCCAGCTATGTCCTGGCTATTGAATTTCTGATTATTGAGTAGTCCATGGAACGAGCAAATGCATATATGGTAGAGTTGGATTTTTAAAAGTAATATTTTTGGGGCGAAATTTAAATTATGAGATGTCATTTAGGAAAATCACAAAACTGGTAGTGTTGGGTTCCTTAACCAGGAGGAACAAAACGGTTCAGTTCTTAAATATAGGATGATGCATCTGTTTGATTCGAGGAATAAGGTGGTACCGAGTGAAATCGAATGATCCCTAGAAATAGAATATTCCCCGTAGATGTTGAATCGTGTGGTACCGATTTTTTTTTACCGAACAATATGGTTCTAAACGGTATAGCAACGGGGCTGGACACGCTGGGTGGCCGAGGCTAGCGCGTCGGGCGGCCTGGGGCAGCGGGGTCGAGCGGCCGGTGACGGTGAGGTGGCGTAACTAGGCGGTGCGGCCGGTGCGACAGGGGTTAGGGTGCTGAGCAGCGTGCCGGGGAGCTGGGGCCAGGCAACCGATGGTTGGGGCTGGGGGGTTCGGGCAAGCATGGGTGGGCACGACACGACGGCTAAGGGTGGGTGGGTGGCGCTGGTGGCGTGGCGCGGTGGCTAGGGGCAGCTAGGCAGCGACGCGACATGACAACGAGCTCCTCTCATCTTTTCTCATTCCGCTAACCAAACAAGAGATTGAATCATTTCATCCCTCCCCATTCCGCAACCAAATATATGATCAAAGCGTTCCATTCATTTAACCAAACATCGTCGTGAAATCATCTTGTTTCATGCCGTCCTTTAAAATAGATCCATCTCATTCTATTTTTTCTCGTACACCGAAGTACACCGAACCAAAAAGGATCTAAACCCACTCAACTATCAACAAGAATCCTATTGATGTCTGAATGGGGCCTGTTAACCGTTGCCTGCCTCCAAACTGCCACTGACATTTGCAGGCGTCCCTGAAGAAAGTTGCTGCAATACTCCTGTGTGACTCGTTATATATGCGTTCTTGGTTACTGCCGTGTTCCGTGTTGTACCTATGACAGTGGCGATCACAGGCAAAATCACAAGCAGCACGTAGGGCAGGACAAGGTTGTCTAGAAGAGCCTTCTAAAAATGGCCTGGCTCTTGCGTTCTCCTTGCCCTGTTCAGTTATAATTGACTCTACTCCGAGAAATTTACCCTTGATTCGAACTTATTGCGTTTCTGGTACGGAGCACCACCACAGGCAACCGTAAAGCCGTCATTCATGTGTTCGAGAACGTACATATGTGACAGGACGATGTGTTGCACATATATGCACGGCGCACTTAATAATGTTTCCACGCAGCAGCTGCTGGGCCATTCATCGGGCTGAAGTGCGAATGATGCAGCAATTACAACCTTCACCTCAAGCGCTGATGAAAGAACAAGAGCAGCGGCGCCACCATTGATGACGGACGGTTAGGTTGATCGCCTAGCCCTCATCGCCGACGAACAGTAGATCATGGAAGAGAGGAGGCGCAGAAGGATTAGGACACGGCACGGTACTCCTAGTCCTACTGATGCTCTGACGCGGCGGCCACTTGATTTAAGTTGATCCACAATGATGGAGCACGGAGCAGAGCCACAGCAACAAGGCTGCCAGGGGCACGTTGCGCTGCGTGGTGCGCGTGCGCGGCCGGATGGGAGCGGGACGGGATCGCGGACGCGGAGTCCCACCACCACGTGCAGTGGGCCTTGCGCGGTTGCGCCCTCGCAGCCTCGCTGCTCAGCTGAAAGTTCCGCGACCGCGCCACGGTCCCGCCGCTATCACCGCGCGTTGCACAGTTCACCTGCACCGCGCCACTGTGCCGTGCGGGATCCCGATGGCGATGTGGCAAGTAAGCACCACATGGTTGGCCAAGCCCAATCTGCTGCCTAAACTCACCGTCATCTTCGACGCTTGGCAGCTTTGAACAAATCGAGAACTGGTGAGGAAATGAAGAGAAACCACTGCTCGCTGGTATTCAGGCTTCAGAGCACGGATGGAAGAACACAGGCATAGTAGCAACAATTCATGAGCACACCTATCCTCCCCTTGGGCCTTACGTGGTGTTCTGAACCTGACAGGTACCTCATGGAAAAAGGGGTGGCTGTCTGGCAGCTCATTAAGCCTTCACATAAGTTCTCTCAATTGAACGAATGATCTTTCGGAATTTAGTATAGTACGCTTGTAGGCTGTACGCTGA
Source organism: Zizania latifolia (assembly GCA_000418225.1). NCBI lineage: Eukaryota > Viridiplantae > Streptophyta > Magnoliopsida > Poales > Poaceae > Zizania > Zizania latifolia. Next base: position 6,204 of record KE371895.1, read on the forward strand.
GCTTCTAAAATTTGTCCTGTCCAACGGCCCCTTCACCGATCAGATTGCATTCAAACTCGCGCCGCACGAGCTGCCGATCCATTTTCCAAATGAGCAGCAGCCTTGAAAGAAAAGCTTTCTGACTTCTGAGCAAGACGCTTGCTTTTTCTGTGTAGCAGCCAGCTACCGTTGGCGTGTAATAACACTGCACTACTGCAGTCCAGCATTGCGATTGGCAAGCAAGAAGTAGCAGCTTTGTAGATGCTTCAACAATCAAACAGTACGCCTCCAGAAATGAGCAACAACCAACAGGGCACTCAAACCAGCCATTCAAACTCCAGTGATCAGAACAATGAGCAGTTTTGAAAAGAAAAGATGAGGCGGACATTCCAAAGGAAGTGTGGACTTCACAGTAGTAGAATTCATGCATCTACTGGACATCTATATCTTTCTTAACTACTATTGCTCCAGTCATCTAGTGACATTTATCAATCATTTATCAAATGGTTTAGGTAAGAGAGAAAAAAGTAGTAATAGCCAAGAAGCAAGGAAACAACAACTCTTTTACTAAATCCTAATGCAACATTAGAAACGTTAGTTAGCAAAAGCTCAGAACTTGGAACTTTCATTTGGGCACGGTCACACACCAAACACCACTACATTAATAACAAGCAGTAGGAGTAACACTGTAACAGCCACAAACACAGCTCATTTCATATCTTGAGTTTGAACTAAGACATTGAAATCTAGCAGTTATGAGGTTGTGACCTTTGGATCTGGATCAGACGGCCGGCGAGGAGCAATCCGGGCAACGGACTAGGCCGTTCTCGTTGCAGCCGGCGCAGGTGCGGAAGCCGCCGCCGCCTTTGAGACTGTACTGCTTGTGGCTGCCGTTGCAACTGCCGCAGAGCACATAGCGCTCGCCGCCGCACCGACCGCAGGCGGAGAAGGCGGCTGCACCGGCGCTGGCTACCACTCGGCGGAGCTCGCCGGACTCGTGGAGGCGGCGGACCTCGTCGGCGCCGCCGAGGTGGCGGCCGCTGACGAAGACCTGTGGGAGGGTGACGCGGTGAGCGCGTGGGAGGAGCGCGGCGAGCTCCTGGAGGTAGCGGGTGTCCATGGCGAGGTCGCGCTCGTCGACGGAGGCCCGGATCCCCCGCAAGATGGCGCGCACGGCGCGGCAGTCCTCATAGGTGGCGCGGACAACGTGGAGGGAGGTGAAGTAGAGAACCACTCGGCGGTCGGCCTCGGCCGCAGCGGAGGGTGGCGCCTGTAGGGTGCGAAGCGCACGGAGCGCGGAGGCAGCTACACGGACGCGGTGGAAGACTCGGACGGAGGGGGAACAAGGCGCTGTGTGCGGCGGCGGCGGGGAGGGCGTGTGGTCGGAGAGGAGAAGAGTCTGTAGGTCCTTTAGGGAAGGAGAGGAGAAAGACAGGCGGGGATAGGCAGCGGCGAGCGCGGTGGAGGTGGAGGGAGAGGGAGAGGAGGGGGAGGAAGGGCGCGTCTTCACCCAGGGCAGCCACATGGGAGGAGGTGGATGAGGCCAGAGGAGGAAGACGAGCAGGAGAGGGAGGAGGAGGAGGTGGGGATTTGTTCGTTTTTTGTTTTTTTCGGGTTGGGTTGGGGGGAAGCGTGTGTGTTGGGCTTGTGTTCAGCTTTTTGGCTTGCTTTCGTTTTGGTTTCGGCTTCAGGTTTTCAAAATTGTTAGGTTTTGAGTTTGAAGGGAGAGCTCCTTTTTCCTTTCTAGTCCTCAAAAGTTGGATCCTTTGGAACTTTGGCGTTTGGTCATGTGCCTTGTGAAGTTTTGCTCGATTAATCCTAGTGTTTTTAGGTTATCAATGCTAGGAATTTGTGAGGGAAAACGGTCAATTGACCATGTGTAGATGTGCATTGCTCGTTGGTTAATCTTCTCTCTTTGTGTTGATGCACGTGTATAAGCTCACCCTTGCTGACACGCAGAGTGTGTCCCACACTCCCAGCTAGAGTTCATAAGTCCATGAAATTTCGCTTTAATTTCAAGCTTTTCGAACGGGCACGAAAATAAAAAAGCATTGGCATTTCGACAATTTTTAGTAAAAGCCTGTGATTTTAGTTTGAATTGAAGTATGGCCCAGCGTGTGGGTGTCATTTCTCTCTTGTTTGTGTCTCTCCATGTGAGCTTAGCTCTTCCTCACCTCCGCCCATTCAATGATTCAAATCAAACGCCACAACACTGCTCAGTGGGCCACTTTATCTGTATGTTACTATATAAAACTTGCAGTGGGCAAGCCATATGGATCAAATGATCAATCTTATAAAACAAAAAGGTTGTCCAGGAGATGAGAGATGAGAGTATCTCTCGAAATTGGTACATTAGTGGTGTATCGTAAGAAGGTGACAGGATACATAATTTTTTTATGTAAGCTAACGAAAAGGAGTTCCATGGCATGCTTGCTCACCCAGGGTATTCAAGAACAGTATACTGATACGGTTGGCTTTATTTGCAAGCGTTGGAGTTTGGTCTGCAACGTCAATTTACTGCATGCTGGCTTTTCTCGGTACAGTCGGTGAAGCAACAAATGTAGAAATCTTTCACAAACAGAACGTACAATTGAGCATTTGTTATCGTTTACCCGATGACTCATTTTTTCGTACCCGAACTGTGTCAGGCAACGACTGTCACCTGGCAACCACCGAAGTTGCCTCTCGGAGCATCCTACCACTGGAAAACCACGCTTCAAAGCGATCACAGCCTCGCAGGTCAGTGAGTGAGTGACAACTAACAGGCTCGTGCGTTGCCGGCGATGCCACCATAACTGTTTTGCCCTGTTTCTCAGCAAAGCGTTGCTCTAAAGCTGACACCTCTCATTAATATCTGAATACCTTGCCTCTCTGTTTGCCTTGCGAATTTTGTTTTATTTGGGTAATTAGAAATAAAAGAGGTAGTACTCCAAGTTGAAATAATGAAAGTACCAATGTCCACAGAAATAATAAGAATCTTGAAATAACTAATTACTAAGATTGCAAAGTATAATAAGATTACACATAACATACTGATGCTCTAATTATCGAGTACTCTCTGTTGATTTGATTTTTTAAGTTTTATTTGGATTTAAAAGTCACTTTGTAGATATTAATTAACAATTAATCAAATTGCAAGCACATGTACTATTGATTAATGGCAAATTTTATGGTACACCATAAATATTGTAAATCGTTCATTTGTTTTGATCTAATATCTAGGATTAAAGATGGTGATCTATTACCTCATATGAGGTAATAGATCACCCTTGATTTTTATGTACAGACTTTCTAATTTTCTGTGCGGACTTTTTAATTTTCTACGCTAACTTTTTAATTTTCTGCACATACTTTCTAATTTTTTGCGTTGATTTTTCAATTATCCGCCGGTCACCAAGTAATTTTAATCCTAACTAAAATCAATGGTTCAGATTAATTTTAAGTATTACCTCTTAAGAAGTAATGGGTGTACCGTAACAGAGCTCTTGATTAATATTTCAAAGTGCATCCAAGTAATATCGATTCCATAACTATTAACAATATATTTTATGAATAATTTATGGGCAAAGTCTATTCTTAAGACTTTTTGAAAACAAAATACACAGTATAAAAAATCAATGGAGGCGTTAATATACTGTGATCGTAAATTCTACCGGGTTTAGACACCATGTGAGCTCAAACTGGATTTCTTTTGGATATGCAAAGACGAATAAACATATCACCTTATTTTCTTTAGCTGATGCAAAGTGATCTATATGTTTTGCCATCAGTTTAAAACTAACCACATGTTCTGTTTTAACTAATCACGTGGGATTAGCAAACAAATGTTGGGCATTCACCGGCTAGCAAGTAGCAACATGCAGAGAAACCTGCCCCGTCCGATGAACTGAACGGTGGACATGGGAGCTAAAGTCGCTGGGTATAGTCAGAGAAGCGTAGTTTCAGTTACAGAGTTAATAATTTGTTGGACAGTTTTTTTACATTCTTGTTTCCTAAAATAATCATACAAGAATCTTGATGGCTTTGCCTTGGGATACATGTTTTAATTAGTGAGTAGGTGGAAAGCTGTGCTTCCAGCTCGATTCAGGAGTAAGCTGCATTGACCGGTGACCGGAAATGTTGTCCTGTACTCCTGTACGTACCAGCAGTAGTACTCTGTACTCAGGACTCACGGAGAATTTGACAACCTCTCGCCATCAGCGAGGCTCGAGAATATGGCAATTGCCAATTGGCAATATGCCGTTCACGTGATGGGTGGTGGGTGCCGGATGCAAAAGTTTTCAGAGGTTACCTCTGCTTGGATCATAGCATGTGCCATGGGCCCATCAGATTCAGTGAAAAGATTGCTTTGGTATACAGGAGGCCTCTAGTTGGAGGAGGAGCGAGCTGGAGAGGTTGATTCGACCGGTCTAGCTCGAGACTCGCTTCTGCAAACTGAACCTGAGAGGCAATGTAACGTGATGCTGCCAGCAGGCAGCAACAGCACTCGAGCGGCCTGGCTATATGCCTACATAACATCGGTGTGACCGTGCAGATCGAATGGATTAAGCTGAACGATCTCGATCGGATGCTGGTCGGCTTGTCAGGCGATCTTTTTTAAGCCTCGGTTCAAAAGTATCTCGTTTCAGAGGTGTGATTCTGCCACTTTCCCTTGTGTGGAGGCCTTGTTGAGTCGTATTCCAGCCATGTCATGTACCAGGTGTGCAGGTGGTTTAGGTCGATTCTAGCCGAGAGAGAGAGGCCGGCGAGCTTGGCCCAACCAGATGAAAGGTGATAAAAAACTAAGGCCTAGTCTCTATTCAGGTGAGCCCAAGCCCAACAAATTGTTCAGAAAGAGCAGCAAACAAGACAGACAAATAAGCAAAAAAATGCGTCTGCCGGGAGTCGAACCCGGGTCTATTGCTTGGAAGGCAATTATCCTAACCGTTGGACTACAAACGCTTCGATGTCTGAAATTCAAACATTTTCTACCCAACATGATTCTCGAACTGTTGGGAAGCTAAACTTTGCTATCCCACATCCATATATAATATAAGCTGTCTTTATCATTGATAACATTTATAGTAGTGGGGACTTGGAAACATATTCTCATGTATTTGTAGCATTTCTACATGTTCCACTTTTCCCTCACGTCAGTGTGGCTGAGTGAAGTGTTCAGCAACCAGCACATACGCCCATCCGTCCATCCGAGTAAAAGACAAGGTCAGGAGTCAGGACCGGATGCCTCCGCGATGCCGGATCGGTGTGACTGGGTTAACAACCGAGCGCCCAGCAGAGTTTCTTTTACCCACTGCTCACACATGACCTACGGCGCGCGATAAATCGAGGGCAATGGAATTGTTGGGTAGCGGCGCGCCGGCATCTCGGCTCCCTGAGGACGAGTATTCTACTCCCCAGCTGGGCGTCCGTGCAGGCAGGCTCAGGCGTTACTGCGTTAGCCGCGGACGCCGCCAACCCCCGCGCTTGTGCCGATTCGTGCGCGACAAACGGCGAGTGGATGGATGCCGGATGGGGAGAGGAGAGGGGGGCGCACATGGCTAGAGTCCAACGAAACCGCGGGGTCTCGCCGAGCTAGCGGGCCAGATTCTCGTCGGGCGACGCGGGCGCGGTCGGTCGCGTCTCGCGTCGCATGGCTTCTCTGCTCACCTCCTTGTTCACGAGGGCACTGTGGCGTTCGCGACCTGCCTCGCTCTCGCTCGGCGTGATTTGCCAATTGCCACCGGCTCTGATGTGACGTGCTGGATCGTAGCCCCGGTCCATCACGCATGCAATCGATTCTGCCGGCGATGCTGTGCCAACGGATCAAAGAGGCAGCTTTGTAGAACGTGTGGTACACCCATGACACGGCGGGCACAGAAGATCAACATTCCCTCCATGCCCATCCAGCTTGACATCAAAAGCGGCGTCCTAGGAAGCCAGCCACCATTCCATGTTGCCACTGCCGGACTGCCCGACTCCACTTTCTACCTTCCGAGAGATGGCCACCGCGAAGCCTGCCTCGCTGCCAAGCAACGCCGTCGCCGCCGGCGATACCACCGCGGCGGCTGAGCAGCACCTGGAGGTGACGGAGGACGAGGTGGTCATCGATTTCAAGCCCAACTCCAAGTGCCGCGCCGATCTCCGCGTCCGCTCGCTGCACCCTTCCCTCCCCGTCGCCTTCAAGGTCCAGACCTCCTCCCCTCTCAAGTTCCTCGTCAGCCCCCCGCGCGGCTCAGTGCAGCCGCTTTCCTCCGCCTCCCTCCGCGTCGTGCTCCGACCGCAGCCGCACGCGCCCCCGTCGTTCCCACGCTCCCGCGGCGACCGCTTCCTCGTGCTCTCCTCCCTCTCCGTCGCGCAACTCGACTCCAACTCCACCACCAACGGCGCCACCGCCATCCGCCTCCGCGTGTTCTTCGGCGGGCCGTACTTGCTCCGCCTTGCCGCGGACGCCGGGGACGCCGCGGCCGTGCGCCTCATCCTGCGCCGGCAGCC
>ASSH01052134.1:0-19531 GCA_000418225.1 Zizania latifolia
GGTGCTTCTGGGGACCAGACTGCTAGAGGGGTCCACTCCGCGATGAAGTCTGCAATTACTTGGGACTTGATCGCGGTGCGGGTGGTAAAATCTATGTCAAAGGGGGCTAGTTCGACCACCCACTTCCCTACCCTTCTAGTAGAATGTTTATTGCGGAGCATGTCCCTGAGGGGGTACGACGTCGGCACAATAATATTATGTGTGAGAAAATAATACCGGAGCTTCCTCGAAGCCATGACGAGGGAGTATGCAATTTTCTCGAGCTTCGTTTATCTCGTTTTTGCTTCGGATAGAGCCTCAGAAATGAAATAAACTAGCCTCTGCACCAACTTGTCTTCGATGTCTACTTCGCGCACGAGAACTACGCTTACAGCGGAGGCTGTTGTTGTGAGGTACAACAACAGTCCCTTCGGAAGAGGGTAGTGAGGGTCGCCAGATCAGCGAGGTACTCCATGATGCCGTCGAAGCTCTTCTAGCATTCGAGCATCCATGTGAAGTCCTCGGAGCCCTTTAGTGCTTTAAATATTGGTAGGCTCTGCTCCGCAGAGCGTGCGAGAAACATGCTGAGAGCTGTGAGGCGATCTGTAAGCTTCTGAACCTGTTTCAAATTTTTGGGCGAAGCCATGCGTTGCAGCGCGCTAATATGGGTAGGACTAGCTTCGATTCCTCGACTCGAGACCAGATACCCCAGAAGCTTACCAGCCCGAGCTCCGAAGACACATTTCTCAGGATTCAACCGGACCCCTACCATTCGAAGGCTTTCGAAGGTTCTATCAAATCTATGCTATGCTCATATTTTTTTGCACTTTTTATTATAATGTCGTCCATGTGGGCTTCGATATTCCTTCCTGTTTGGTGGCCTAGAGCCTTAGCAATTAGCCTAGAGAAAGTTGCCCTGGTATTTCTTAAACCGAAGGGCAATCGTACATAGCAATAGACTCTAGAGGGAGTAATGAAGCTAGTCTTTTTCTCATCTTCGCGCTTTAACCACACTTGATGATAACTGGAGTTGGCGTCGAGGAAGCTTAGCAGCTTAGAGCCGATGGTGGAGTCGACGAGCTGGTCAATACGAGGCATGGGGTACGGGTCATGGGGGCATGCTTTATTTAGTGAAGTGAAGTCAATACACATGCGCCATTTTCCTATGTTCTTTTTTCTTATAAATAAGGGGTTCGATAGCCACTCTATGTGGCTGACTTCTCGTATGACCCCTGTCCGAAGTAGCTTCTCTACTTCGGTCTTAGCTAGACTTGCACATTTGGCTGACAGCTTCCGCAGCCCCTGGCTCATTGGCCTCGCCCTAGGGTTCACTAGCAGGGAGTGCTCGATGATGCTCCGGTCAACCCCTAGGATATCTTTGTCTGTCCAAGCTAAGATGTCGAGTTTGCTTCGAATCATCCTCTCTAGCGAAGCCATATCTTCTAGAGTTAGGTCCTCTTAAAATTGAATGGGGTACTCGAGCCCCGCTTCGACGAGTGTCCTAGTGATAACCTCTCCGTCTAGGCAGGGTTTGACAGCTTATCCCTTCGTGGCTTTGGGAGTTCAGCTTGCTGCTTCGGGCTGGAGCTCTACGGAATGCACTTGGCGAGCCCCGAAGTAGGCGACGTGTCCGTACTCCACCCTTCGCGCCACACTTTGGTCACCAAACACAGTGAGCACTGCCCCCTACGTGGGCAACTTCATGTAGAGGTAGTTGTGGTGCGCTATGGCTCTAAACTGGTTCAACGCATCCCTCCTGAAGATGGCATTGTAGGCGTAGGGGACGTCGACGATATCGACGATGACTTCCTCCGAGCGCGCAACGTTGCTCTCGCCGAAGCTGACTTCGAGGCCGATTTGGCCTATTGCTTCAAGGGACGACCCGTTGAATCCTTGTAGAGGCCTAGCAGCCAGAAGGAAATGTTTCCGAGGGATGAACAGCTGATCGAAGGTGCATGAAGATAATATCTATCGAGCTGCCTCCATCAATGAGCACGTGCCGCACCTCAGTGCCGGCAATGTTGGTGGAGATGACGAGGGGGTCTACGTGTGGAAACTTAATTCTAACGGCGTCTTCAGCTGTGAAGGAGATTGGCACGTGGGCCCACTCTGGCATCACGGAGGCTGATGCTGAGGTCCCGATATACCCTACTTCATAGACATAATCACGCCTCTGATGCTTGGATAAGTTCCCTAGGGCTTCGCCTCCGGAGATGGTGAGTACCACACGCTTCTGGGGTTTAGACGCATCTTCGACCTTCAGAGGTGGTATTAAGTTTGCCACTATGACTCGAGGAGGAGCTTCGCCTGTCTCGGCGTGGCCCATGGCCTGAACATGCTCTGGGCGAGCGACTTCGGGTGCTCGATCCATCATCCTTCGACCCGTGGTACACTCGAGGTAATCCCCTCGTAAGGCCAATATAGCCTTGCAGGAGTCAGTGTTGTGGCTCCGATTTTCACCGTGGATGTTACAGAATTAGGTTTGGCTTGAGATGGAGGGCCTAGCAGGCGGCCTCGCTCCACCCCCTTGGCCCCGGCCTTGGCCCTACTGGAGCTTTGGAGTCCTTGGCCTGGTGATGTTTAGCACTTCACTATGGAAGTGCTTCTTACTTCTTCTTGACTTCGAAGACCGGTGCTCCGTGTAAGCCAGCTTCGGGGGGCTTGGAGCCCGTACCTCCAAGGCTTGAACTTGAGCGATGGTGGCACTTCTTTAGAGCAGCCCTTTCTCAGAGCGGGCATACTTTATGAAGTATGTCATAAGCTAGGTCACCAAAGATATGAGCTTCCTATGAAGCTTGTCGAGGAGGCCTGGGTGGGTGACGCCTTCACGAGCTGCATCGACCACCGAAGATGTGGAGATCCCCTTGATCTACGATTTCGTAAAGGCGAAGCGCTGGAAATATTGTCATAGGGTCTCTCCGGGCTGCTGCTTCACTTGGAATAGGATTTCGGTGGACATGGGTGCTACGTAGGTCCCTTGAAAATTACTCGTGAATTTTCTTCGTAGGTGCTCCCATGATTTTATGGAGCCAGGCTTCAAGGACCAAAACCACCGAAGAGCTATGCATTCGAGAGCCAACAGGAAGCACTTTGCTATGGTATCTCTCTCGCCTCCGCTAGCCTCTATTGCGAGGGATAGGAGCATGTGAATTTGTCGGGGTCCGAATCCCTGGAGTACTTGGGCAACTTCGTGGCTCGGAACTGCGAGTGGAAGTGCACCATCTATAAATTTGGGTGCAGTGGTGATCTCTCGTCGAAGGAGGCATTTTGCCTCTGCTCTTGAGGTTCCTGCTCATTGTGGTCGCTCACGGTGATGATGGTCGGAGGCCTCGGAGGGTCTTCGGGGGCTCGAGGATGCATGCCTGAGTCGCCGCGTTTTACCGCCACCTCATGACTTCTTCTTTCAGCAAGGCTAGCTCGGAGGCCTGTGTGTCATCGGAGGCTTCGCTTCCTCCGGAGTATACTCCTAGATCCTACGATAGGACGTAGTCGGTTTGCAGCGCCCTCGGGGGCAGTAGAGGGTTCGTGCGCTGAGGCTCCATCGCTCCTAGCGGAATGGGTGCCGGGGGGCCCCTGCTGGGCCCATAGGCCCGAAGACGTTGTTTGCTGAAGAGGGGAACGAGGTGTGCTCCTCGGTCCTTAGGATGGTGTCAACCGCTGGGAGGCCTGCGGTGTGCCCCGCAGTCTCCAGAGTGATGTTCGCGGTAGGAGGGTCCGTGGTAAGCTCCGTGGCCCCTGAACCAGTGCCTACCGCCGGGATGCCCACTGGGTCTGACAGGTCTTGTGCGCTAGCCTCGGGGGTGGGGGGGTCCTCTAGACGCAGCGAGGCCTGCGAGACTCAGAGGGACCTCCGAGTAGGAGATGCGTTTTTGCTTTTCTTCGAAGGCATGGTACGAAGGTTGGTGGTAGAGAGGCTAGCTTAGAACTAAGATCTCCACAGACGGTGCCAACTGTTGACGTAATACATAAATACACAACATGTTTGAGAGTTAGAACCTCGAAGGCTTCAAAGTGTCTATAGGGGTTCGACAATGCCCGAGACCTCTAGAGCGGATAATAGCCTTCGAATAGGAGTTGTATTGATTAGCCCTTCTGATGTTCGATCCCCTCCACCTGCAAAGGGGGGAAGGTACTTATAGGCGCGGTAACAATGGGGTAATACTAAGTTACCCCCTACGTACTACCGACTATTACAGCATGCATAGTGAATTACATAGAGGCAATCTGGTAACACTCTGCATGAACAAGATAAAATACATGTCTTGTCGGAGGGAACAGGGAGCCCATGGTTTCGACGTCACCTCTGAGCGGTTTTGAGCTTCGCAGCCCCTCTGAAGAAGGGGGGCTTCGGCTTCTCAGGCGGCTCCGAACTGTCGGCCTTCAAGGGACTCCGTGGCGACTCTCGTCGAAGTGTTGACTTCAGCGTTCGGAGGGGGCTTCGTAATACTGTTATTAAAGCCTTGTTTAGGGTGAAAGTATTTTTCCCTGACACATACTAATTCTAAGGTTGTGCCCGCAACTCTCCCTAATAAAAAATCAATTGATACAATGTTTCTGAAATCACATAGATTCTAACATGTAATTATATATGTACCACACTATCTAAAATAGAATAAAAGATACTTATATACTAATTCTAGGGTTGAGGTTATGTTTGGTTCAGCTTTTTCAACTAGCTTCTTGGTTAGGAAGCTACAAGCTAAACTAAATAGGTTCAGAGACAAACTAACTTCTCAAAAAACTATAACTTTTTCCTATACAATCTAGAAAAGCTATGAAAGTTGCTCCCACATTAACTTTCACAGCTTCTCAGTTCAAACTTCACAAAAATTACCACCATGCCATTGAAAGTTTGAAAAAGTTATTCTCACCGTAACTTTCACAACTTCTTATCTTTTCTACAGCTCATAGCTCACAACAGCTTTTGCACAGCTCACAACAGTATTTTTAGAATCTATAGCTCAACCAAACATATCCTAAGTATGTAGCACCATTACGTATGGTATCAAATTGTTCTCGTAACTTTTTATATTTTTATATGATAATTGAATCCCTGAAAAGATAAAGAAAAGAATGAATCTTTGTTCGAAATATCGTTAACCCTACGACTTGAAGATTGTGGTTATCAAAATGTGTTCTGCGGCAGTTTGGCACTCTGGGCAAATTCAATTTCAGGTAGAGGTAGTACTTATCGAGCTCGTCCTCTTTGCCAGACCAAGATCAGGCTGGTCCACTGACACCAGAGACCGTCACGCACATGTACACGACCGGCCAAAACCACGTATAGGAACGGGACATCACACCAAGTTATTGCTACGTGCAAGCCAAGACGTTTTATCCGCAATAGCAGCTACACTCTCTGACGCTGCTGCTGTTCCCTCGGCTCTGCATTTCCGGTGCTCTGAACAAAGCGGCGAGACAGATGGTCCGCGGCGCAAACAGCGGCGAGCCGGCCGCACACACAGTCAATCTGCTGGGCCAGCGCCGCGCTGCGAGCATTGGCCGCTTGCCTGTTCGTGATAAGATACGCGAGCAATGGGAGCCTTCAGTTCACTGATTTTTTTTTGGCACAATTCAGTATTTCACCAATTTGCCGTGTAAAAACTGGGGTATGGCAAATAATATGTTCAGGTTCAGATTCAGGTATGCATTTTGCAGGAGGAGAAAAAAATATGGGGGTTATTCAGAGGACGCCCAATTATTGTGATTCTTTTGTAATTATGGTTCGTGTTTTGTGGGTTCCTTCCTTTCATCATCTTTTCTTTTCACGGGCTGCATAATTGTGCCTGACCGACTAGGCCAGTTTCCAGCTCATTCGAGTTGCTACGCTGCAGGTTTCATGTACTGTAAAGGCGAGCGACTTCTGCAAATATTGTCCTCGCAGACAGCATTGTTGGCTTGTACCAAAAGCTCTGAAGCAGACGATGGCTGTAATGCAATACCACTTGCCATGTTTCAGAAAGAAAATTGCAATGTTACCGGTTGTCTGTTTGAATTTTTTTCAGTGACACAATCATGGAGATGGAAAAAATGTTCCGTTCTGAACATAGTTTCGACGTTTTGTGTGTTAGGACACTGTGGTCACATAAATTCTAAATTTCTGATCAGTGAAGTGTTTGAAAGACAGGAAAACGAAATGAAGTTGCAATACTCTGTTCCACTTGCAGAACATCAATTACCTCAACTGATACTTGTCAAAAGAATACTGATATTCGGATCACTTCGCGTGCAGCTACGTAGCTTAAGAACACGCACATCCTATAACATATTTGAAAGTGATGTTAAGCAGCAATACTAAGTTAACCTGTAAATGGTAGGTAGCTCTACAAGTGATACATTAGCTGCCCATTGATAATTCAGGTCAACTGGTTGACCTTGTGCCTTTGGAATTCGGACGATGTTCTTCAGTCATCATTTCGCTACATCACTTCCACTATCACAAGAGCTTTCCGATGCCTCATGTTCTTGTATAATACACAAATGCTTGGCTCTAAGCAGAGTCATAAAGCCAAGCTAATCTAGAGTTTGACCTAAACGAGCTACTAAAATATTTTCAGGTATTAGTGCTGCTCAATCACCCCCATTTTTTTGAAGTATTACTACTATCATGGAGTATGCTAGTGGACTGATGGACCACAGCGTCCATTTTAACAGACAATTTTGTCCTAGCGTCCATCCTGTTGGCTTGGCCAAAACAGCTATTAATATTTCTCTTTTCTCAAGTGCAATTTGGAGTAAGTAGAGTAGTATACTAACACGTTAAGCCTATAGCACTAGGATAATTGTCATGGTGCAAAGTTCAATCAAAAGAAGAAGAAAAAAGTTAGTATACCGTCAATGACTACTGCTGAAAACATTCAGAAAGATTCATTATTGGTATTAACAATTCAGGTTGAAGCAGAGAATGGCCAACATCATGGCATGGAGCTGAATCAGTAGGATTCTGTCTACAGAAAATGTATGAGGGAAAGCATACTCCTACAGTCTTACTCGTGCACTCATCACTGACAAAATCAGGGTAGCTTGTGAATTTTCTGGTGGTTGGTGTGCATATGCAATTATCAACGCATCCATAAATCTCTCATGCCTGCACTGCACCACTGTCTGTAACTGTAAGCAGAGCTTTGCTTAGACAGTCTAAATTAAACCTAGAGTATTAGCCCTGACTGAACTGTAAACCAGAACATACTGAAGCAGTGTAGAGTGTACTAGTTCGATGTTAGCTACCTGAATTGTTTTCTGAATTAACTGCACGAGTAGTGGGAGGAGAGTAGCTCGCCACTACGGCGCCTATCTGTAGCCGCATTACTTTTATTCTGCCGTTGTTTCTAACGTTCAGTCTTCAGTGATTCAGTCCGAGCCCAACGCGACGCTAAATTAGAGGTCAAATTCGAGGCTATAATTCGAGGCCAAGAATTCGACCACCTTCAAATTCGCATGGGAAAGTGAGTCGAGTTTAATGGCGTTGCTTTTTGGCCAGCAGCTTCTAGCTCACACGAAATGGGAGCAGTGTAAAGCTAGTGCCTGAATATGTGGAGATTCATCTGTTCAATTCCCTGCACAAGTACTACTAACATTAGGACTGTTACTAAGTAAAATTATAAATCTACAAATACTTATCAAACCCTCAAAACTTGTAATGAATTTATGACACATTTGAACCATCATGAACACATACTTACATAAATCTGTTATTTAATTCTGCTGTACTGAAGAAAAGTACACTTATACACTGACATTTCCAGCAGAAATATCCGAGACTAGTCGAGGATCTGGAGAAACAATTAAGCAACAGAGAAAAAGGCTGGAAATCTCAGACAAGTCCTAATTATATACTACAAACTCCCTACTCTAAAAGCAGAAAAAGGGATCCAGAGATTAAATATCTCAGTTGACAAAGGTGACTGGGATTGTTCAGTATCCATGATTAAATTAACTATCTTGAGCTCGACCTGCCCATATGCCTACACGAGCAATTGCTTTCATTGGATTTGTCTATTGCATGATTCCTTCGCCTAAGTGACATTAATTGCAGATTGTTTAGGTGAAGAAAAAAAGGCTGTGTTGTCGTAGGAGATGGGCAGGAGTTCGTGCACACGAGTGGCCGGGCAACCGGCCGGACCCTAGAAATCAGGTGTCGCCTGGAGAATTACAATATTCAAAAGGTGTCCAAAGCTGTAGACGGCGACGATCTGCGCATACGGACCCAGGGTGGCAATTTGCCTTAACATAATTGAGCTAGCAGATTCAGTGATGTTCAGAAAAATAACCAGCAAGCTGAACAAAAAAAACTGAGCAAAATGAGAATATGTACTACATAATCTAAAAAAAACATTTCCCGTTTCTTGGATCACGTATTTAACCTCATAAGCCGCGTCATAAAAAGATCAACCAATCAGACCTAAAAACGCTTCTCCCTTATGTTTGATTTGTGAAACAGTTAATCCATGTGAGCTATGCAGGAATAATAACATGTAGTTGTCGACATGAGGTAGTCGGCATATTTGGCTGGATAATCCAGGATCGGCAGCGGGGTTGGAGAATTTGTGATGAACTTTAGGGTTTGTTTGTTTTAGTGGGAGATTCTTGATAGCTAGCCGATCTAAATATCTAGCTGATTGATCTAAATAGCCGGATAGTTGGAGTATCTAATAACTAGCAAGAATCTGGAGAAGCTGGTGTTTTCCAGCTTCTAGATTCTAGTTCATTTCCAGATTCTGCAGCTACTGATTATTATAATCTAACTTTAGAATTTGAACCGTTTATTTTAGCTTCAAATTTTAAAAGTAGCTGTAGATGCTAGAAGCTAAAACAAGCAGGTCTTTAGTCGCATACAAGAACAACATGGTTTACCTAGGTTTGGGCCTATTCTAGATAATATCATCGTGTTATACTAGTTTGTGTTAGATTGGAGACTTGCAACAACTATCACCCATCTATTCTCTATGTGTTCTCTTACTATCTCTTTGTATAATACACATAGACCTTATCGGTACTTACAATGTATCACTTATTATATACATCATTGTTATCCATCCTCTATCTATTCTATTGTTTTAGCTTGTCTCACGTTGCCGAATTCACCTCCCTAGGACGTCTCTCATTGTTCGGCGCCTCAGGGGTTATCATATGGGACATCCCTTTATTGTCTAATGGAACTCTGAATCGAAGACGGGTTATGACGACGACATCAGTATTCTGAATCGTCTGTATTTAATAAAAGATGACTGACGTCACACACGTACATTCAATATGGAATAATGGAGTGTTCGGGTTCACGTTGTATCCAGTGTGCCTAACTTGACCGTCAGGCCTATAGGACCAATCCTCTAGTAGAGTAGTCAGAGGATTTCACGTGGACCTACCTTGCAATGGTTTATTTCGGTTTTGGTGGTCATATCAGTGCCCTACTCAGCTGTCTAGTACAACCACATCATATTGGTCGTGGTTGTGCTCAAGAAGAAATATATTGTCACCAGTACAGTATGCTTCTATGGTTATGTCTCGTTATACGCCTACAGTCACATAAGACACACCGCTCAGTGATTATGTAGTTGATGGACATAAGTCCTACCAGCGCAAAGCTAGTGACACTAACAATACCAATTATGTCAGAAAATTATTTTTCCTTGAAAAATCCTAGGTAACACAAAATACTTATACAATGCTTGAAACAAGGCCTTATTATAATTATATATTACTACTATTACGAACCGGCAGCAAGTAGTAGTAGCAGCGGTGGTATCACTTTATGAGTGTTTTGGAATGTAATGAGGACAAGAGTAGGAGCCAAATAGCAAGCCTCATTGCCCCCACTAAGGATCCCACACTGTGTTTAATTTGCTGATTCTGCAATTGTCTCATAAACATGTGCATGCATGGGTCCACAGCTGTTGCTATCTTGGCTTTAATCTGCTCCTCGCGTACTGCATGGTACGGTCATCACCGGAAATAGGAGAAAAAATGCTGGAGAGATAAGGTTTTAGGTTTATGTATGACAAGCTGAGTGAGTGATAAAGATGTTTTGGTCTGTTGCTTGCATGTATCATGGGACTTGCCCTTGCAACTTTTCACATGGATTAAAGGTAATCATCGGATTATGACGGAGTTTTCATGGTTGTCATGTCATTTATGTTTTCATCTCAAAAGAAAAAATGAAAACAATTGTATAACTGTTCTATCTGGAATCGAGTGATCGGTTATATGACTTTATAGCATTATTATATTATACCTTGTTGTAATTATTTTGAAATGGAAATAGTAAGTTAATCTTTCTGTACGTATTGTCATTTCTCTTCAAACTGTAAACGAGCAGCATTGTGTAGACATAACAGCTTTATTCCTGCTATCTCTCTCTGTATAAATATAACTAGTTGAGTGTCCGTGCGTTGCAACGGGAAATTATTTTACAACATTAAAAGAACACCATGCAAATGATACAAATAACTTAAAACATGATAAAATAACATTCATCGTAATCCAATTTCAAAAGTAGTATACCGGTTTTAAAAGTAATGTAGATTTTATTAACAATAAGACTCACGTGTCAATGAGAAGCTAGTGGTGGTAGTAGATTCACTGACACTAGCTTCTTTTAAAGTAGTATAGATAGATAGGTTTATATCTAAACTTTATTACAACTTAAAAATGTAACACCGAGTCCTCAATGGGTTAGATACTCTGAATAATCAGGTATATGTCCACATATAATAAATATATTATCCACCTTTTGTCCACCGATATACGAAAAATTCACGAGTACGAGTATATGTAAAAGTGTTGTCATACACTCAGACTTTATAAATTGTGCATTTTTCATAATCTTCTTTGATTAATCTGTCTAATTATTAATATTAGAGAAGTAAGGTTTTATCTATCTCTTTTAGTACCCAATTCAGTTTGAGCCAGTACCAAAAATGGCTTGCAACAGTCAAAAACAGACAAACAGTTATTAGAAGTTATAATCGGTAATAAAATAACTCTTCGGTACTGGGTGAGGACACCACCCGGTACTAATGGAGAAAGCATCAGGTGGTGTCTCTACCCGGTACTAGAGAGAAAACTTTTAGTACCAGTCGGGACACCTGACCGATATTAATGTATCTAGTACTAGTGTGGTCTCCTTACCCAGTACTAGAGAGAGGACTTTTAGTATCGGCCGGAGAATCTGACCGGTACTAATGTAGAGAATAATATTAATATTTGTATGGGTTATTTCAACAACTACACCCGACTGTTCGTGAGCCCCCTTATTACCGAATGGTAGCTTAAACTGGTCTTAAAGGATAGACTATAAAATGGGCCATGTACATCTCGATGGTATCTGCCACAACCATCCTCTTCTCTCTTCACATGCAGCTAGCTTGGGTTCATATTCCACATCTACTAGATTATGCTGCTTGTGCAATATAGCCGTGTACAATCATGAATAGTCGACGCTGTGTGCGACTATGTCGACAAGCTTAGTTCAAGATCAAGTTCATGGCGGGTGGTTCATGCACACATACTAAAAATTATGACATTTTTCTATGCAATGTAGCCATGTAACAACCATAAAGGCATGTGTGTGGTTACATTTCACAAGGGTCATAATAAGTCAATGTGATTATAGATTATTTAGACTTGTGATTGTTGAGAAGTCGCCACAGCTACATCTGGTAGATTATGTAGCCTACGGAATATAACCATGTAAAGCCATGAATAATCTGGTTTTGCACGGTTATATCTACAGGCTTCATATATAATATGCATGTTTGTTAGCTTTCTTCTAGACCTTTAGTAATATTAACCGGTACTAAAGGTATGACTCTGTACTGAAAGTTTCATGTGTGCCGTTTCAGTAACTACGCTTGTCTGTTCGTTTGTCATTTAGTATTGATTGATTATGTCAATCGGTACTAAAGGTATGACTCTATACTAAAAGTTTTACGTGTGTCATTTTAGTAGCTGTATCAATTTGTTCGTCTGCCCTTTAGTAGCAGTTGATAATATCAACCGATACTAAAGGTATAACTTTATACTAAAAGATTCACGTGTGTTGTTTTGGTAATTGTGCCTATCTGTTTGTCTATCCTTTTGTACCAATTGATACCTTCAACCAGTACTAAAGGTACGATTATATTAAGAGGAATCATCCAGCGATGTTTACTTGCTATCTCCATATTACCATGAATAGTCTCTTTCCGCCATGTTCTTCGCCATTCTCTTGCACTGATATGTTCTCCATCGTTTTCTATTTATTTTGTTTCTTGATGCAATAATTTTACCGGTTCTTTTTTCTTTGCATGTTTGATTCATGGCTTCATCAACTTCCAACGATTCTTGTATTGCATGAGTTGTCTAGAATGATGAGGATTTAGAGACGACTAGGGCAATGGTGTGTGGAAGACTCTGATTCAGACGTGAGAACATGTACTACTATTTATAATCTTATTGATGTCGTTGTCATCGAGATATCGTCAGATGATGAGAAGGAAGAGAAGGACGATGAAGAAGAAGAAATGGAGGGCGGCGATGAGGACGGCGATAACGATGATGAGACTGACAGCGGCAACAACAGTGACGAGGCCGACAGCGATGGCGATGAGGAAGAGAAGAAGGACGACGTCAAAGAATAGGGTTTAGGTTTAGGGTTAGAATTTTACGAATAGTTTAAATGAAAATTAACAAAATGTATGTTTAGTGACGGCCGACATTTCCAGCCGATACTAAAGATGCGTGCTACGATATGTATTAGTACCGGTTGAATAACTGATAGTAATGTGCCACCCTTTAGTTCTGGATGGACAATACCGATTCAAAAACCGGGACTAAATGGGATTTTCAACCAGTATTGATGGCATGTTCTTTAGTAGTGTATTTATATAGATTATTTCATAATAATTTTAAACATAGAAAGTAAATCAATTGGGTTATGTAATAAGTAGGGGTATACATATCTTTCTCATTCCATTTTTCTTAAATTTAGTAAATTTTTTAGAGAATGGATGGAGAACTGTATATGAGGATTTGCAGGTTTTTTTTGAGTATAGTGGATGGGATCTGCAATTAATTAATTGTACCAGTTTGTTCGTAGTACCAGCACTCCAGTACAATATGTTTCGTTATGCTCTACTCCTAGTTAATCTTTTCATCTCATAATATTACAATATATGAATCGAATTTGATATTTTATAGTACAATGAATCTAGACAGTGATAAAATATTAAATCTGATTCTAGATTATAATATTATAGGATGGAGCGAGTATAATTGTGCAA
This sequence comes from Zizania latifolia, assembly GCA_000418225.1. Taxonomy (NCBI): domain Eukaryota; kingdom Viridiplantae; phylum Streptophyta; class Magnoliopsida; order Poales; family Poaceae; genus Zizania; species Zizania latifolia. The sequence goes on from ASSH01052134.1 coordinate 13,239, forward strand.
CTCAAATACGCACGTTCCACGGCTCTCCTCTCCAGCGTTCAATAATGGCAGAAAGAAAATGCAAACATTACTACCCGTTTGCCACTCCCACAGTCCCACTGGAGAGACGCTTGTGGGATCGAAGAATTGATGGCACCATTGGAATAAAAGAATTCAATTTTTTTAATATAAGGTAAGGTATTCTAGAATACTACTAATTCTATAAAACACCTCTAGTTTAGTTTTATTTTTATTTCTAATAAATTTAGGTATAAGTCTTTGTAACCCCCTCACATATTGGTGATTGATTACTTAACCCCCTGACCCAATAAACTAGATATTTAACCCCCTAACCTTTTAAATACCGTTTACTTAATCCTCTGAGGTCGTTTTGTAAAGTGGTTTTGTCCTGCTGGCGTGCCACATTGGATGAGACATAAATTATTCTAGACACTACATTCACAGGACAAGAAAAACTAATCAATAGCAGCCTTCTTTTTAGATCCAGTGCTAAATTCTTTAAAAATAGCAGTGACAGTAACGAGTTGTTTTTTTCTTCTACTTCTTCCAGCAGGTAGAAGGATTCAGCAGTGGTGTTAGCATCGGGAATAAAACCAGTTTGCAAAACTACTTTAGGGGGTATTTAGGAGGTAAGTAAACGGTATTTAAAAGGTTAGGGGTTAAACACATAACTTATTAAGTCAGGAAGTTAAGTAATCAATCAGCAATACGTGAGGAGGTTATTTAGACTTATTCTATAATTTTACCGTTCCCTATGTGTCTCTCAACCGATAGTTTTTCACTTCGTCTTTGATCTTTAAAAAACTTAGGTTTACTTATATTATGAATGGATAAAGTACTTCATTACACTCGTTACACTCATGTTGACATAAAATTTATATATAAAAGAAAAGATACCATTAATGTTCATATCCCTAATAACAACATAAGTGACAGAGACATTTAGAGTAGTAAATATATATACATTCCAGTTTTAACTGCGTGTACGAATATAAGTCAGACAGTTTAAAGTGGCTCTTCACTACACGTTCATTTCAATTTGAAATTCTTTGAAAGTAAAAATTATAATGGACAAAATGTAGTTATTCCATGTCAAAGAAAAAACAGAGACACGTCACCTCATTATGTGGCGCTGTACTGTCTCGCCGATGGACGCGTACTTCCAGGCTCCAGCCCAAGTCTATGCACACGGAACAACGGAACGGGATTTGATTTTTACTCTTTATCCCTTTTATCTGGGTAAAAAATAGAATCAAGATTATTTCTTATTTGTTAATCGCGGGTGTGTTCATGAGCATAAATTTCTATCTGAAAAATATACAAACACACGCACAAGTAACGTGCGACAATCTTTACCCTCAACATACATATATATATGATAAGTTATATTTATATCTAAACTCTTTCTAATTCAATTCTATAGCATTAATCTCTCAAGTCTTAATTAAATCTCTTATTGTATTATTACAACAATAATTTTACGGGTAATCGAGTATGCACACACAGAACGGATACCTATAAATGATAGACATTGTTTTCTATTTCATATCCATAGATTGATGGATCTACGAGTATACCCAAAATCCACAGTTACAAGTAAGTGGTAGCTCTATCGGAGTATCGGTACCGTGAGACCTATTGCCATTTGCCTATTTGCCACCCCTAAAGTGCCATTGCGCCGGCGAAGAGTCACTGGTCCATCCCGCTCCTGGCCCACTGCAAGTATCAGAGGGTCACCGACCCACACGTCGGGCCCACTGCCAGCCTCCAATGGTCAAACCGACCTGTGCCGTGTGGTCCGCGGACAGCGCCCGCAATTCACGACGATTTATTGCCCGCCCGCTCTTCGTAACAGCACAGCGGCCGGTCGGATGCCGCACGCGCGCGTGTTCGACGGCGAGATCGGCGCACGGAGATTACCCGGCCTTTTCGATCTACGGCCACGATCTTTCCAATATATCTCTGAGAAAAATCTGCAGGTAGATATCTGGTATGTACGTACGGGGTGGTATGTGTACGTACTGCTACTGCTGGTTCTCTGTAGCTAGCCTAGGTGTACGTACTTGTTCCTTCGATCTGCAGCTAAGAAGGTACGAAAAGATGATCATCGGAAGGAGATCATAATCAGAGAATCTTGGCCGTCGACTAACTATGGTACTTTACTTTGGGCCCATTTTCATAGTTGTAGATATTGATTATTAATCAAACTATTCATGTCATATTTCTAAAAATATGATTTATCCAAAAGAAATTAGTCAATATTGTATGGATTATATTTTCTAGTCTACATGTTAGCTTTATTGTTCAACTGTTTCAAACGGGCATTAGGCACTGCTTCTTGCGTACCGCACCATTTATGTTGGCATGTATTAGTAGCATCCAGGGGCGGATGAAAAAGTTAAATAGTTCTAATGTGACTAGTATTGACAAATATAGTGCGAACAGAAGCTTACCTAGAGCTCAGCCCTCACTCGGTCGACTATGTGGGTAAACTGCCTCCCTTCCCGGTCACGGGCATCCGGCGTACTTTTGTAGTGCTTCCAGGTGTACATCAGCTCAATACCCTGGAAATAGGCACCAAGCCAGGAAACTTCTCCTTGAGCAGAAGCCCAAGAATGCCGTTCACCTAGCGTGAGTGGTCACCCCCTCCAACCCATATCCAGTTTCTGCACCGATGTCTCAAAAAATTATTAGTATGTGTCGAAATATTAAACGTACGAAAGAAAAAAAATTACGGACTAGATAAAGTGACTTATTTTTGTCTGGTTGGATTAGCGGGCATTGATGTAGTGGCACCGGCCGCCTCGGGAGGCTCGATGGACCACACAGCCACACTGATGTACCGGAGCTAGAGGTACCCCTACAGCCTCCCCCTGCCTCCTCGAAGACCCCTGCCTGCTGCTCCTCCCCTGAGTTGTCGCCAACTGTACAAGTCGACTCAAACTCAGGTGTGCTCTCTGACTCATAGTCCTGCTCGCCGTTGGAGGCCCCTCTCCAGCTCGTAGTCACGCTCAGGGCCACAGGTGCCTTCCCTCTCCTGGCTACCTGCTTCGTTCTCCCTTGGAGTCTACTTGAGGACCCCTCACCTTTAGATTTGGATTTAGATTTAGATTTGCTACTTATTAGATTCACCATTTTCTTGAAACCCTCAGCCCCACCATTTTTTAATCACCTGCTACGAAAAAGAGTAAACCACTTTAGATGCACCGTACAACGCGATGTAAAGAAATGTAATATACTAACAACATAAGTTCCGTACAGCTGTTAGAAATAGTCATCGTCATTAGGATTTGCTGGGTCATAGGTCTTGTCATCGCTATCATGTGATATGATATAATCATCCTGGTGCTCGAGATGTAGAATGTTGTCGTCACTGTCATTGCCTAAATGTAATATCTAGAGTAGTTCTAAGTCCTTGGCATTCTTAACCTCATCTTCTTCGTTGTCATCGACACCACTTTCATTATTTACTTCCATGTCCAAAACTTCTGTTAAGTCAATCACGAACATGTCTGGTAGCCTGTCTTCTTGAAAGAACTCCCCGTCGTACGTGTTGGGGTCTATGTTATAATTTTCATTGTTGGGAACAGACAGTTTACCGTGTGGCGACACTTTGTACACAACATCCCAACCCTTGATACGTTCGATGGTTTTGCATGGGTAGGGAAGATAGTAAACCTGTGTCGCCTGTTGAGCCACGATGTAAACATCGTCACTCGGCAAGATGGTGTCTTGATGAATTTCGACTAACCCAAGATCAGGGGTATGTCTCACTACTTTGGGATCAAACCAATGGCATTTGAATACGATGGGATTAAGAGGTTTGCTCCCGTCAAAACTCAATTCGTATATTTCTTCAATTCGTCCGTAGTAGTCAACCCCATCTATGCCCGGAGTAAAAACTCTAGAATTTGTTGTTCTTCAGTTGGGCCGGCTCTACTCGTGGCTTGCTGTGTAGAAGCGATATGCTCAGGACAACCAATATTTCTGAATCTTATCAATTGCTAGATCAAATTGACAACCAATATTTTTGAATCTTATCAATTGCTAGATCAAATTGACTGGCACGCCTACGAACCTTAAGATTAAGGACCTGCACTGCAGCTAAGCAGACTCTCCGAGGCCTTTAAGTGTGAAGGTGCAAAGATCCTTGTTTTATTTTTACGTCAACAGTATGCCACTTGTATGAGCGAAATTCACATGTATGGGTGTGTAGAATTAAGCACTGCTCGTACCCGCGAGACCCGATTGTCATTTCTAAAATTATGAATAGTATATATTGTATAACAATTCTATAGTTCTTAGTAACGAGATGTTTTTCGATGCTCGATTATAATTTTTAATTTTGAGGAATATTATCTCTATCCATTTTGAGATCACAAGTACATGGGAAGATATTAGAAGTGACCAACGATTGGTACTCTTTTTGCCCGTAAAAAATTCCGAAGCTCCGTACGTAAAACATCTGTTTATCAGTATTATATTCGTATAAAATCGGGGTACTCGTAACATCAATGTTTTAACATTTGATATCTCGTCGATTTCCAAGGTGTCATGTGCTCTAATCGTGCTCCATATTCGTCACTGTTCTTTTACTAAGAGGAATCAAGTTTAATTGAGAGCTGGATGTCAATTGCAGGTTAACTACTGTGAACTGGTGAAGTATGCATGCGTCCTTCATGTGCGCCTTAATTCGTTTTGTGCATTCCCATGCCAAGTTTTTTGTAAGATTTTGCTGGTAGTGCTGCATCCCAAGAAGCTTGTAGTGAATTAAGCTGCTACCACGTACTCACCGATCACGAATCACCAGCTCTCCGTCTGCTCGATCGCTACTACGACAAAATCGGACATTCAGACTTAACAAGTCTCTAGGAGATCGAGGCGAGGCACAGGGCCGGGGCTTATTTTGATCCAAATGATTAAGATTGATGAGGCCTCGTAAGACCAAGGGAACATTTATTGAGATTATAAAACATGTTGCTTTATTTTGCAAGGTTCCACTGCACACACCAGCGTATAGAGATATTCAGAGTTGAAAACCCAAACCGAAGCAGCTTTGTTTACTGATCTTCTGGATGCATGACAAGTGGAGTATAAAATTTTAACCATCTACAATTTAAGTTCTGCAACTTCTACTGCTAGAGTAGTGTATAACTGTATATAGCAACTGCGGTCGTCGATGACTCGATCAGGGCGTATTAGAACTAGTATAAATATACCATAATACAAGTAAATATGCAGTATATATAAACGTTCTTCGCGAACAGATCGCCCGAGACGAAATATACTTGTACACATGCATGCATGGATGGTCAGGTAGAGTCATCAGGTGGTGGAGCCTGAAATGAAAAGATCCAGCTACCAACCGATTGTTGAGAGTAGCTAAGCTAGCTTGCGATCGAGCTGGAGTAGTAGATAGCAGATACCATAAGCTTGGCCTGCTAAAGCCAAGATTAAACAAACGCAAGGTAACAACTGGGAAGAGGCTAAACGCGCAGTGGCAGGAACATTTAGGGGGCGGTGATCCATTGACCCTGTCGCTAATGACGCGCTTACTAGCTTATGGGCACCTAGCAAAGCTAGCTAAACTCTAAAGCTAGCTTAATAATCTCTGCTCGCCCGCACGGGCGCCGAGAGTCCAGCACGCAGCCGCGACAAACCTAACGCACGCTAGCTGACACAGTCACACCGCTGCAACATATACTGCATGCTCGAAGTCATTTCACAGTGATGCTACATGCCTAGCTAGCTACAGCTTTTAGCCGAACGAGCCGAGCCATGTAGGCTGTCTCTAGGCTTGTACTACATGCATTTGCATGTGTGATAGTGTGATACACTTGTGTATACTTTGAGCAGGGGAGTGGGAGAATTATATGGGAAGCTATCGGAGATAATATTCGGGGAGATGTAGGCGACGTGTGTGCGGGCAAGTTGTAGGTGAGGTTAGTAGGCAGGAGTGGTTATGTATCGGCCCGCGTGTTTGGGTGTGCGCGACTGCGCGCGCGGGCGTTGGTCGAATAGAAAAAACGCAAACGCCGAGCGGCCGGCCGGGCGCCGTGTTCCGTGGGCGGATTCCGGCCGGTGGCCACCCCGCTTTGTCTAGCCCGCCGGCCGCATCGCCCGCGGCTAATATTTCTAGTGCGTGCCCACCCCGTGTCTGACTGGACGTGTGCACGTAGCGGAGACGCCGACGTGCGACGACGGCGATAGATCTGAGCCGTTCGATTTGGTTCGGATGGTCTCGATTCGATGCACGACGAGGCGGTGGGCCGGAGGGTGAGTGGCATGGCTCG
>KE371896.1:7853-19448 GCA_000418225.1 Zizania latifolia
GCTCCTCGGACAGCTCGCCCGCCTGTGAAGCGGATGGACGCCATCAAGCAGGCGCTGCTGCTCTTCGTCCACAGCAAGCTCACCATGTGCCCCGACCACCGCTTTGCCTTCGCCTCCCTCGGCGACACCGTCTCCTTGGTACTGCTCCTGATCCTGTGACCCCCTTCGTTCCCTGGCTAGGTTGATCGAGATTTCTCGCTAGCGCGCTCTTGATTGCTGATATGTTTTAGGGTTAACTATTCATGCACAAATGTTTGATGCGATTTTTCAGTCGTCTCGCTAGAAACCTCGATTCCTCAAATGCTAGTCTCTTTGTATTAATGCGAAGGCATGAAGAAGTCTACACGAAGGGAGATTGTTTAGGTTGGGAGTTTAGTCAAATGTATTTTGCCCCCAACAATTTTCCCCAATTGAATTATCTAGCTAGTTTCTTATTCCTCAATACAGCCCATGCTAGTTTCTTGTGTTGATAGTGGAATGTGATAATAAATTAGGGGAATGACTCGGTTTACACTGAATTTAAGGTAAAGAAGGATTTCAGCAGTGATGCTGGTTCTGCAGTGGAGGCAATGCAATCCCTGACTGCTTCTGATGCGAGATATGCGATGGCTGATCTCACTCAGCTCTTCAAGATAGCTTACCAGGAAGGGAAAAGAGCAGAATTGCAAGGCCGGCTACTCAGAGTGGTAAGCCTGTTGTAACCATAGCTTGAAATTGCTTAGTAGCTCTATGTATACCTTGTTAATGGTGGTAGTTAGTTTGCCAGAACACTGATTATAACCATGCGGGCATAGACGCATAGTTGTTCCTTTGAATCATATTCATATGCCACTTATGAGCTCACCTGTATTGTGTCCTCTACCACTTAGCCTACCATGTTCCTGAATTGAGTGAAAAATGCTCAGACCTATGATGCTGTTCATATAGTTCCAAGCCCCCAAGGGTCATGATAGCAACACTTGGGTTTGCGGTTTGCCAACATCGATCCCAACTCCCAAGCGGCAAAACAACTCTTCATATATGAAATAGACATAGTATTGGCAAAAAAACTCATCCGATATGAAATGTTTATACCATCATCCCATGGGAACACACAAACACACATATGGCCGTATGGGTCATGTGACCTCTAAGGTTTCCATGGTTCAAATGTGTTACCCAAACCCCTGGAAGTTATTTTTATTAGAAGGGCTTACAAAACTAATTATGGCGTGGAAATATACTGTACTTAAAGATATGTAAAATACAAGTACCATTTTGATTTGAAAGGGATGTGTTTGATTATAATGCTATTTGTCACTAATTGTTCCAGGTACTCATCTACTGCCGATCCTCAACTAAGCCTCAACATCAGTGGCCCATCAAGCAAAAGAATTTCACCATGGACATAATCTATCTCCATGATAAGCCTACTGCTGATAACTGTCCCCAGAAGGTATATGATGCTTTGGTTGATGCGCTTGAGCATGTCAGCCAGTATGAGGGATACATTCTTGAGACTGGTCAGGGGCTTGCTCGTATCCTGTTCCGTCAAACATGCATTCTTCTATCCCATCCCCTGCAACGTTGCATGCAAGATGACCTTGATATTCCCAAGCAAGTTGCTAAGAAAGCTGTTGCGAGTGACGCTGTGCAGAATGAAGATGGTGTGCCAGTCTCCACCCAGTAGGTAGTTAGTCCCAATTCAGTGGTTTGCATCATGAAATCAAAATCAATCAAGAGCTTCCATTTGATTTGTTTCCATTGCCTGTTCTGTATAACGCAAATGACTAAGGGGACATCCTTTTTTTGCTGTCTATGGTATTGAACTTGCAGATGCCCATCATACAAAAGTTCTTTGTCATATGGCACTTAAGTTCCTTATTGATTCGCAGTCTTTCAGCCACAGCACACTTATGTTTTGCACATTAGTCTTACGTCATGAAGACCAACACTTTACTTGATGAACATGTTCTTTGTCTGGTTGCTTTACATTCAGACCTTGAAATACCCTCATTCTTGGCCTTGAAGGTCCAGAAAGAGAGAACCCCTTGCCAATTACCAGTTTACCACTAGTGATCCATTCCTCTGTTTGGGCTCTTCCTGTATTGATTTCTTGCTCTATGTACAACTACAACTGGTATCAAATATTTTCAGTTTCAAAAGTTTGAAAAAATGTATTTACAATTTGAACCAGAACGGATTCCTCTTGTATTACATCCAGCATTGAGTGGCACAGGAATTTTCCGGGGTATCAGCAGAAATGAAGTGTCAAATTCAGTGTTGCAATGCAATGAATCAAGGGCGTTTGCTCTTTTGACATACCAATATAACCTAGGAGCCACATATCAATATATCATACACCTGTATAAGTTAAAAGAACAAATATCACCATCCTATATGTCACATGAGAGCAAATTAATAAACGGCGAGGTGTAATCTAAGTTCATGTTAAGGTTGGAGATTACAAATTAAGGGGGGCGCTTAATAGAGCAATAATTAACTGTCTGCAATGTGAGCAGGTTAAGGTTTGAGGTAGAAGAGCAGGGTCAGCTGCCGGCTGTTGCAACGGAGCTGACCCAATGGTGAATTGGTGATGCAACTGCAGCAGCAATAGCAATGCTGATGCCATAAGATACAGCTTTCAGGGTGTGCTTTTAGGGGGGTTTATTGGGATTTTTTAGTGCTTCTCGTCTGAAAATTCTAAAAACTGAACAAAACATGTTTCTCATCTGAAAACCTAGTCACAGGATTTCGGTGATTCATGGAGATGGAACAAGACAAGATCCTGTAATATATTGTGACAACCAGCTACATAAGTAGCCATAGTCAAACAGCTACATATGTAATATAGTCAGACAGCTTACATAGAACTACTGAACAGCTGGTGAGGTCAAAAAGTCATGGCCATGCACTCCTCTCTTACAGCTGCAAAGAGGTCTGAGTTCATGTACCTCTCACCGCCGCTTGGGAATATGGTGACAATCATCTTCCCCTTGTTTTCCTCTCTCGATGCAACCTAAATACACAATTGAAATGAAAGATTATTGATCATAAGAAATGGAAGAGCACTCATTTCTTCCTTTTCTTCTTTAACCATAAATCCAAAAAAAATTCTTACTCCTTTCTTTTTCATGTATTTTTTCTGATCAGGAAGAATAAAAAAAATTGCCAGTTATTTTGAAGTTATTCTAATCTCATACGCACAAAAACTGCAATTATTCATCTACTTTGATTAATGGCTCTTGTTGGGTTTTAACTCTAACCTACTCTAACTTATTTGGAATTGAAAGATTTTGTTATTGTTGTTGTTGTTTATCGATGCAAATTGGATTTGGATAGAAGGGTACATTCTTTTATTTTAGATAGAAGAAAAAACAGATGGGTCAATTAGCTAGGAGGTGTGAACCTTGAAGCAGGCTGCCAAGTTTGCTCCAGAAGATATGCCCACAAGCAGGCCTTCCTCCATTGCCAACCTCCTTGCAGTCACCATTGCTTCCTCAGTGTGTACTGTGACAACTTCATCAATGACTGAGGTGTCCAACATCCCAGGTAAGAATCCTGGTCCTATTCCCTGGATTTTATGCTTACCTGGCTCCCCACCTAAACAGTAGACAGGTAACAGTATGTCAGTCACTGGACCTGAACTGTTGTTGCAGTGAGATTTCAATAGGTGGTATTATTTCCATAAATTGTCTTCAACTTTACCAAATTTAAATAAAAATGTATTAACATTTATAATATCAAATAAATACAATATTAAAACATATTTAATGGTCGATTTAATGACACTAATTTAACGTTGCAATTGTTGCTATATTTTTTTATAAAACTGGTCAATGTTGACAAGGTTTGACTTGAAAAAAGTCAAACGACATACAATATGTACCAGAGGGAGTACCACACAATATGCCATCCATAACAAATTTGGAGGCTGGAGCCCTCTAATTGTCTGGACCACAAGATCATAATCATCAAGACAACACGGATGCGATTTAGTGACATTGTTCTAGTCTCCATTGCCCAATCAATTTACTCTAAGGAGCATCCAATGATCTGGTTATAAAAAAGTAATTATTGATGGTTTTCCAGTTTTTATAAATATATCTAATTTACCTGAAATGACTGGGCTCTCTGCAGGCTCCACACAAACAATCTTCACTGCTGGATTTTGCATCTTAAGATACTTTCCAATGCCAGATACCGTACCTCCTGAGCCTGAACCAGCAACAAATATATCCACCTTGCCAGCAGTATCTTTCCAAATCTCAGGTCCTGCATAAGTAAAAGAAACAGATATGATTTTATCACCTTAGCCACAAAGAAAGCAAAAAAGGAACTGTTGAACAAGAAACCAGTAAAATACAAGCATGATGCCCATAAGCATAAAGAAAGAGAGGATACATCTTCAGCTGTCAAGTTTTCGAGAACATGCATGTTTAAAAGTCAGGTTGGAAAATAGAAGGTAAACAAGGAGCATTGATTTGTTAAGAATGATGAAATGGGTCATCCTTTTTACATGAAATAAAAACACCATTTGTCAAGTCATCTTGAGTCGGTACCGGTCCATCTAATGTGCGCCTCCTGATTTGCCGGATTTGAGAATTGATCAAGAACGTGTACATGGGGTAACTCTTTCTTGAACTCTTCGATCTTGTCGACTAAGCCTTGAAACCCAAGTGTTGGATCTGCAAAGAAAGAAGGTCAACAATACAGTTTCACCAAATTTGGCATTATCAGTGACACTATGCTAGGGAAAGCACGCTTTTCCCCCTTTCCTGAGATAAGGATGCAAACAAGCTGATGTTACTACTTTTTTCTCCTAATTTTCACCTGTTAGAAACACCTCAGCGCCCATGTATCTCAGCAAGATCTGCTTATCAAGCGAATACTGGGCTGGCATAACTGCAATGAACCTGTAACCTTTGCGAAGAGCAATGAGTATCAACCCTAACCCCAGATTACCACTTGTTGGCTCGACTAGAGTGGTGACACCAGGAGTAATCAGCCCTTTCTCTTCAGCATCTTCAATCATCCTGAAGAGTGAAGAACACAATAAGGAGACAGATACAAGATAGGTTCATGATTCCATAAAGCCGCGCTAAACGTTTTTACCAGAAAATGGATCTTGGAAGTTGCAAGACAAGTACTCAGATGAATTCAAGTGCAAGGTTAGTACTTGAATTTTCTGCCTTGCTAAAAACATGCTATCACTAGCTGCTAAAACCAAATAGTAAAATAAACAGCATGCTGAAGCTTTGAGTTCTTTACTCAACTGCAACAGCTTCAATCTGTCTAATCGTGAGAGATTTGGTAATTTATCACTCTCAAGAAGTGGTTTCGTAATTTTACCATCCTGGCTCACTTTTATTAATCTAAATAGTTTTACATGTCATTGACAAGAGTGACATCATAATCAAGTGAATCATCTTAAGATAACAAATGATCAATTTTTTCGTCTATTCATATAAGACAAGCCTCCAAATGAAAGAAATAATTTAGTAAAACCTCAAAGCGGTGCGATCCTTGACGGAGCAAAGGGGCTGATAGGCCTCGATCTTGCCAACGATCCGGGCATCTACTCCATCCTTCTTGGCGATTCTCTTCAGCTCGACCAGTGGCGTCCATCCTACGAGCTGAAGAAATTGTCTCACATCAGCCTCACAGAAGAACACCTTAATCTCAACACAGAGTGTGATAGCTCACACAAGAATTTGTTCCGAATTCCAGCAAAAAAGACAAAGCAGATCCCTTTTCCTCACAATTTTTTCTCAAATATAAATCATTTTATAATACACTTTTTATCCTTTATTTCACGTTTGTCTCCATAAAATAAACTACATCCTTCTCATAAATAAACAATCTTTTTCCAAAACAAAATTAATGAATCACACAAATGAGTTGGTTTCTTAATTCTTATGCATGTATCTAATTATTTGCAAAGTAAAAATAAGTTGATTTCTTAATTCTTGCACACATATCTACCGATTTATACAACTAATCAGAGGAAGAGTACCTAATAATACAAAATGAAGGGGAAGAGCAACTGCGCAAAGACGAAGAACACCTGACCTGTGTGACGTCAGAGGCAATGTGTTCCTGCCCGATTCCGCCGCCGCCGCCGGAGGAGGAGCCGAGCAGGGAAGGAAGCCCTCTCCTCCCAATCCCCTCTCCCTCCATGGACGCCAGCCACCGCTCTCCTGCTGCTCCTTGGCTTCTCCTCACAGGAGGTAGCTGCCGCCGCTGTAGTGTTGCAGCCTCGTGCAGCTGCCTCTGCACTCCACTCTCAGTCTCACTCTGACCGACGGTTTCCCTTTTGGTTCTATCAGCGTATGTGTTCAGCTTCACCGTCTGTCCATGGCGTGATCGTTTGGCCTACTCCGGTAGATCGGAGGATTTCTCTTGGTTGGTAGGAGCTTCTGGATAGATGCCGAATGATGCCAGTCAGATCATATACGGCGGGGAAAAAAATAAAATTATATCAATGAAATATATTAGTTTCGATAAAATAAAATTATATCAATGAAATATATTAATTTCGATAAAATAAAATTATATCAATGAAATATATTAGTTTCGATAAAATAAAATTATATCAATGAAATATATTAATTTCGATAAAATATCACTCGCAACATGTCAATCGTTAGTATCTATTTGTTTTAACTTCTGTCGGTCTGAGATTTTTAGTAACTAACTAGTTGGATAATTATACTTAGTTGACGAGAATTTAGAGATACTAATATTTCCCGGTTTATGGATTCTAGCTTATTTTCAGATTTTATAGGTACTGATTCTCATAATTTAGATCTAAAATCTGAATCGTTTATTTTAACTTCATATTTTAAAAGTCTCTCTAGCTGTCAGAAGATGAAACAAATAGGCCTTAGATCTAAATATATTTTTTTTGCCATTTTTATATGTTTTCTTAATTTTTTTACCCATTCTCTCCCATTTCTCCCGTGTTTGCGTGCATCCCACGCACCACGCTCGCCATCCTCGCTGCCGTCGCATTCGCTGTTTCGGGCGTATGATAACACGTAGTAAATGATACTCATGAATTCTTGCAAAAAATCATTATTTTTGAAATTTCCTGCTACTTCCTTACCATCGAATTGACCTTTCTAGCTTGTTTTTGTTATTAAATTCTTCCGTCGCAAAAAAACTTTATTTTTTCTTGGTCTGCAAATCAAAAAATTATTTTTTAATACACCTTATCTATCAGTTTTAAATACTACTTATTAATTATTTATTAATAAATTTCAACTTTTTTACTTTTTACTATTGATTTATATTTTTTATCTCAAAATTGAAGTCTTTGACACCATTATTTTATCAATTTTATTTGTGTTTCAGGTTTGTGAATTTATATATAGGCTCATTTTATACCAAATAAACGAGTAATTTTTACCAGTAAGAGCGAACTGTGGCTGCGACATAGGTTCGGCAGATTAGCTTTCATCACGCCATACATGATTCATATGGGCGAACTTGATGTCTGCATGACCCGTCCCAACTCTCAAAATCAATTCTCAGTACATTGCCTTCTGCCCAGACTATCATATCCAATTATCCATAACGCAAACTGAAGCTGAAATGACACAAACTTAGCTAGATCAACGAGATCAAATGGCACAAAATTTCGATTTTTCTCAAATGGTTCCGTGCCTGAAGAAAGAAGGGATCGACAACGAGCCTCAAACGAATACTAGTAGAAGTTTCACCAGCAGATTCCGGAGATAATTACACAATATTTAAGGTATTGACCAATGCATGTAATTAGAACATAATAGGCTAATATAGAAGTTCCAACACACCAAGGCACCAACACAGCAACATATACCAGCATCAAAATCTCACCCGTGCACAACCAAGCCAATAAACTCCTTTGCAGTTCAACGGAAAATACTGCATCAACAAACACCAGCTCGCCTCGCGTCATCGGACCGAGTGATCCAGAATAGTTCTACTGCTGCTTGCACTCTGCTGGCTGCTCAGCATTCCCTTGTGCCGCGCCTTTCGTATGTAACTGGTTGAGAATGTACCATGATTTATAATTATAAGATCATGACAAATTGACAATAATAACTGGAAAGTGTAAACATGGAAATTAAATGCCATGTCATTTGAGATTGGTATAAACTTGTACCTTTGGTTTGCCTGCTGACTGTTCGGACAAATCACATAAGCAATGAATTAGTAACTAACTAAATACGATAAAGCTGCTGAAAACAGAAATAGGTTTTATGACATAGTGAGGGTCCACTACCTTCTTCTTTGGATTGCTTTTCTCTTCCTCATCATCTTCATCCTCTTCTTCATCCTCATCCTCGTCTTCGTCTTCATCCTCATCCTCTTCTTCATCCTCATCTTCCATATCATCAAAATCCTCCCCTTGCACTGCCTCACCAGTAAACCAGGAAACAGCATGCGGGATGATCTTATCCCTTATGGTGGTCCTAAAAACCAATTTTCATAAAAGATCAGCACAAGAGCCATAAAAACTACAACATAAAATCACCATGACAGCCAAAACATTGCATGGCCAGTGATGATGACTTGTACTTACCCAATGTCATAATCATGTTCCATTTGACCCTGAAGCTCATCGGCCTACATCAAAGATTGAAAGAATAAGTTTTACTACAAAACCATGCCAAGTATGATATCCTTGTAAGAATGCAAATTAAACAGAAAAAATAAAACATACAGTATCTTCATCAATATCCTCCTCATCATCAGGTACTTGCGGGGGATTGAAAAAGTTGAAGAAGCTCTCGCACACTTCAGTTTTGGTAATAGGCTTCGCATTCTTTGAACCTTTCTTGGGTTTCTTTTTGAGAATCTTCTGTGTCACGTTTTTCCCAGGATACCACTCAATTTCAGTCCTGCAGTGCACATAACATGCTGAGTTTAACAAGGCATGCACATACAGGTATCAACAGAGGATGGAAAATTACAACCTTATAAATGAAAACAACAAAGTACTAAAAATACCAACCCAATTGCTTTCTCCAAAATTGGCTCATCTTCATCGACCATGTGGTAAGTTTTTGTTAGGACAGAGTTCTTGAAGAAAGGGTTTGTATCAAAGAAGAACTCCAGCTTGAAACCCTTAGGATCATCAATTCTAGTCCACTTGATATCTTTTAGATATTTCAGAGCAGGCTCATCACGCTCTTGGATCTAAGTTAAGTAGTACCCAGTTAATGATATAGTAATGCAACTAAAACACAACACAAAAGTAAACCATACTCTGTAGTACCTCCTCTGAAAGCACCTCATTTGTTTTCATAGCAGTAAGCCAAAAATCTGGGACTCCTTTAGCTGGAAAAACAGTTTGATAAAAAAAATCAGAACGTAAACTGTTCAATAGTTAAAATAATAACTTAGATTTAGTACCATCTACATCTTTCCCCTCGGCAGCATTTTCAGTGGTTGGTTCTTCATTAACACCATCGACCTCGACAACTCCATTTACAATGTTATATCTCTGGAAAATGGAAACAGGAGTGTGGCTTTAGCAATTTGCATAAAAGAAAATTACAAAAGTAATAAATTTACATATTCAACAAAACATAAAGAACATGTGTACCTGTTTGTACAATGGTTCATAAAACTTCTGGTACTTAGCTTCAAGTGCAGCTCGTTCTTCGAAAAACTTTGCCTCGATCTCATCATGTTGGCTCTGCATTACGATAGAGAAAAAAGTTGGATCTTTGATGCAGTTGCAACATACGGAGTAAATGTGAAACTTATGTAGAGCAGTGATCAGATTGTCTATCAATTACATACAGAATTGTATACAAATAGAAGCAACAGGTCACATCTAGATGACTAGATTGCACAAGAAACCAGGGGAATGGAAGAGTAGGAATGAAAAGTCATGCCTCAAGTGGAGCTATCCAAATTCAACAATAGATGAATGGAGGCAGTACCAACTACAAACAAGCTAACACAGAGAGCAATAGAGTTTAAAACTTTAAATCATATCATCCAGCAGCTTAACCAAGCAAAATGTCTAAAGCTCTGAAGCATAAAAATAAACCTAAACCATACCCTTCCTAAGCCTGTATAAAATATAAATGCTTGGATATCTTCTCCATAAGGTGGTGACATTATGTTAGGTGCTTCTAAGTTTTAGCATTGAGATTTGAATGATGCAATCTACAAGGTTTCATAAGTGATAAGTCACATGAAGAGTTCGCACATCTAATTCCAAAGCTAAATTCCCGTACAATAGGTAGCGTCATTGTGGCATATAATATTAAAGTAGATAGCCATATAAAAGAAACTGTAGATATCTTTGTAGTGGTATAAAATATTAAGTCTGTTTAGATGTTGAACCACATGTGTAACTTTTAATTCATATTTGACTTGACTACCTGAACTATTCGCCATTCGCATTGTAAAGATACAATGTCCTTATTCCTTACTTGACCAAAAAACAGTTCAACATGCAAAACAGTATAAATAGGCCTAATGAAGTATACAAAATTCTGCTGAGGGAAACAATATTATCTTATCTAGGCAAACATCAAGGGAAATATACCAAAACAGAAAGTGGACACTTCTTTACATCTCTAAACATAGGAATGGAAGGGGCGAGTTTAAGATGTGCTTCACAGTCAACAGAATCCAAGAAGTAAGCTTGTTTGTTTTTGGGTAGGGGTGTGATAGGATGGAGGAATCGGGGAAAAGATGGCTATCCGAATACCTATCCCACCCTTCTATCCAAAGCCCGACTTTAAGGAATATTTGTACTTAATCGATTCATATGGAAAATTCCATTTATCAACATCAGTCTTGAATTTTCATATCCAACAGAAGTTCATAAAATTTGAGCTAAAAAATTACAGAATAGATATAGCAGATTAGTAGATTACACATGCAAGTTGAACAGATTATTCTGATGTTACCAACAAAACAGACAAATAAATGGTAACAAGTGAACAGTTTTTTACAGGTCAGAGATAATATTCCAGACCAACAAACAGAAGTAAAGCCTGGTTACAACCATCATAATGCTGCTTCCTAATTCTTAAACAAGAATATTGCATGCTCAGAATGAAATTTTTGCTAATACTACATATTTTCTCATGAAATCAATATGGAATTAAGGACATCAAGCAAAAAGCAGCAGAACAGATAGACCTGACTTGTGAAATCTTTACAAGTCATTATGTCTACCAGAAGCTAAATCCAACAGTCACTATTTGATTTCATTTCAACGCTGAAATCTGGATTATACTCCGGCACAATAATATGTAGCAAAACGTTCACATCGGAAATGGTAAAAATAAAGGCAATGGAATTCCATGTCGACCTGGATCTCCCTCAAATATTCAACACGTTTCCTGACATTAGGCGAGAGCGCCTCAAGCACGTCCGCGTGCTGACCCGCCAAACTCTGCAGCTTATCCTGTAACCAAATCAGATAGAAGAAATGAGAAAACTAACGAGCAAATACGAACCAACCACCACGGCGACGCGAGCCCGAATCGAATAGCAACTGCGTGCGCATCAAAACCGAGCCAAATCAGCGTACCTTTAGCGCGTTGACGAGGCCCGCGCGGTCCTCGGCGCTGAGAGCTGCACGCAAAACACGCAACACCG
>KE371898.1:0-10376 GCA_000418225.1 Zizania latifolia
TAGTACATCTTGAATTGTCAAACCATATTGAAATGTTTAGAAGATGCATCCAGAACCCACCGGAGTTGGCTGGTCGTGGCGAGGAACGGCAGGAAGTAGTGTCACGCGTCCTGATGAGCGGCGGCCCTACGACGCGGCAAGCGCGGCTCGGTGGCGAGCGCGGCGAGTGAGACCAGGCGGCTCAGTTCGGGCGTGTCGGCGGCGAGCTTGGTGAGCGTGGCCCAGTAGCAAAGATCTCAATCTCGTGACGACGACGTCCAGACAGACCGACGTCCAGGCCGATCTCTAATGCTCTGATCGCACGCGGTTCTCTCGCGAAGAGGATGGCAGGCAATCTGCAACACAATTTACATGCGAAATTTTCCACTGCCGCGCATGGAAAGTGCAACTGCCTGAGCCGTGCGGGAAGGGAAGAGCCGAGCCGAGCCAAAATCTGTAAAGCTGACCGCGCATGTGGATTCTAGAGCCATCTTGCCTTGCCGTTAGATTGGGAACGTGGACAGGTGTCGAAGATCCGCAGGAGGTATGCATAGTTGGTGGCGTGGAGACTGTCTCCACCCAATTTTTTTCCAATAGATGGATCATTAGGGTCTTGGCAAATCACAATTTGTGGGCATGCATGCACGAAAGAAGACTACTTTTTGCTTGAGCTGCATGTCGTGTGCATGGATGACATCGCCGTGTGCCGAGTGTTGCTTGCGGCTGCTAGTGATACCATATTAAGTTATATACATTATCTTGTTTGTTGAGTAAAAATTATAGAAAAACGATACCGTTGTGCAGCACCAAATATTTTCTCCAGGCTTTCCTCTCTCGTGCCTATGTGTTTACCAGGAGTGCATTGTGACTCCAACACGGCCACGACGCGCGGACGATGCTGGCGGCGTAGGTGGCGTAGAGCGGATGACGCAGGTGTCAGGGAAGAAGGTTTGAGATGGGCTGACCACCAGGCCCCACAGGTGCCACGGGAAGAGGCGGCCGTTAGAGAAGGCTCTCAAAGCAAACATATCAATATTATAGGATTTTTATAGAAATTATACTAAATTCTCTAAAATTTCTTTAAAAGAACTCCATTCCAAAGGAACCCTTCGGGCGGATTCGACCAAAAGCAAGAGGGAATTTTAATTGTTTTACAATAAAAATTTTCACTGAAATGTTGTTAATTGCATTAGAATTATTTCCTTTGCTCCAAGGAATTTATAGCACGAAGATTTTTAATAAAAATATCTTCCACTGTGATTTTTTTTTTGAAAAAATAGGCCAACATTTTAGATTGTTTGTTTAACTCGCTTTATTATAAATAAATTCTAAAAATATATTTATTAATTTATTTTTATTAGGCGTGAAAATTCAGGACATTACATTATCAAACATTTAAACTACTGATTTGTGGATATACTTTGGAGAGTAACAACAAGAATAGCTAGCTATACATAGAATATTCGGTTCTTGTATGCCTTGTTTTATACATTGGTTTGGTTTCCCGACACATGCTTATTCACAACTTGTAGAAAGTATTTTTATAACTGGTGGGAGAACAAAGTCGGTTCAAACGCAACTAGCCGTCCACCAAATAACCCACAATGTCAAATCCGAATCAAGTGAAAACTCACCAGGATGGAGCTGGCCCTCTCCCCAATATACGATTGAAGTTAATTTATTCAACACACTAATGCTGTGCATTTCTGCCAAACGAAATTTTTTAGAGATAACTCATATGTAACACTCTAGTTCAAGACACCATGGCATCATAGGTTCCTTACCTGGCACAGACCAGAGTAAACGGGCTAGCTCCTCAATGCAACTTGTTGGACAAAGGAATTTACCACTTCAAGTTGTGATGAACTTTTCTGAGCACAAAGCTCGCAGAACCACAGTTGTACATAAAAAAAAATTACTTGTTATTCAAGGAGGGAACCTAGTGCTCCGTGAAAATGGAGGATTACAGGTTTTAGCAGATACGAGACTCCCATCCAATGTGACCGACGGAGTTCAAACTAACCGTGAAATGAACTTAAGAACAGAAATAACATAGGCCATCTGACTATCAAGTTATTAGAATCCAGGAAATGTCTAGGGAAATGGAAAAGTTTACAGCTTGGACATAAATGATCTTAGAAGACTCCACTAAAAGAAATCAAATTCAAGAAAATTGTCTGAACCTTTCTCAGCTGCTGGTGTATCCTTTTGGCTTGTCGAGGATACTGACCTGGGGATCTCAACTGGCTTGGGAATATCTGGCGGAGTCGCACACCTTATCAAGGCCCAGTTAACACCTTCAAAAAAGGGATGCTGCTTGATTTCTGTTGCTCCACGCTTATAAGCCAAACGATGTTGTGGTTCCTTAATAAGCAATCCCCTAATAAGATCCCTTGCAGCAAAACTCACAACAGGTGATTCTGGGAACCTTAGGGATTGTCCAACAACATTGAACAGTGTTGCTCTATTCCCTGAACCTTTGAACGGGGTCTTGCCAAAAAGAAGTTCATACAAGAATATACCAAAAGTCCACCAGTCCACTGCACTCCCATGCCCCTCACCCTTTATAATCTCAGGTGCCAAGTATTCATGGGTGCCAACAAATGACATCGACCTTGCATCTGTGGGCTCTGCGACAAGCTCAGGAAGTGGTCTGACCTGGCTTGCTATGTCTGCTTTTGCCTTCTTCTCCTTCTTGGACTTGGAGAAAAAGCGTGGAGAGAAGCATGTGGTCGTTGTAACACAAGAGGGTTGGATACAAGCCGGCTCAATGCACACAGGCTGTACACAATATGACGGATTACCCTTTTTGTTAGGATCTACCCCAGGGTTAGAAGATTTGAGAAGGGTGGGGCTCACAGCACATCTTAGGGACAAATCAAAATCAGACAGCATGATGTGGCCATCTTCTCTCACGAGAACATTTTCTGGCTTTAGGTCCCGATATATGATGCCAAGCATATGTAGGTATTCCAGAGCAAGAAGCACCTCAGCTACATAAAACCTGCATAAGAATTAATCAATCACATATCAACATGACTCTCTTAGCCTTGAGCAGGGTTTAGTACTATCACCCCATTATACCAGGAAACCAGGGCAATCTGACATGCACAGAAGAATAATATTACATGCGAGGATATGGTGAAGAGATCAATAACTATTAACTCTTAAACTACATCAGCATATCAAAAACTACAAACTGTCAGGAAATGCATAGCAGATAATAACCAAGAGAACTGAGGCAACACATTAGTAATAAGAACTATATCACATAAACAGCCATATGTATCAAGGGGAAACGAATGAAAAGAAGTTGTAGTTTATACTTTATACTTTATAAAGTTTCATGTATGTTCAATACATAGTCCCTAAGAAGGATAAGCCAGAAAGCATGACATGAGGCAAAAAGACATCTGTCTAGTAAAAATATAAGATTGTTAAGCCTAATTTGAATGGTATGTAGTTGCAAGGATCTGAGAAATTAAGAGCATGGTGGATTTGTCCTTGTAATTCCAGAGACACATCCTATTAGATTTTCAACAAACCATATATTCAAACATTTTTGGGTAACACAAAATATAAAGCGGCCCAACAAGCAAACATAAACCACTTATCAGATCTTAACTGTTAACCATAAAATATTCCAAACTAGACAACAGAATTCAGAAGAATCCTACAGTCCGCACCAATCAAAGGGATATATTTGATATTTTGTAGCAATCATTCGGCATTTCAATACGCTAATATAAGCCTAGAGCTAAGTATATACTAATTAAATTGCAGGCACAAACACATGTAAAGGAAGCAGATTAGAAATCTATGGGTAAACATGAGATGATGATAAAAGTATATGGCCAGTTGTTGTGAGATGATGGTATTGTAACGATAATTTTATAAATTCCAGATGCATTAGAACATCCCAACTCGATGATTTATCAAAGAAGTGTTGGTTGATCATGAATTTGATTAGATACTTACTTGGCAGCTTGTTCTGGAAAAAACTTTCCAGGTTGCTTTTGCCTTAGGGTATGCAGGTCTCCTCCAGGGCAAAACTCCATTACTAGGCATGAGAACTTATCAGTCTCAAAATGAGTGTACAATGTTGGAAGAAAAGGGTGGTCCAAACACTGCAATATCTCCCTTTCTGTCTGGGCTCTCAGTAGCTTTTTGCGGCTCGCTAGAGATGCCTTGTCCATAATCTTCATAGCAAAGTAGCACTTTGTTCCACTAAGCTCTGACAAATAAACACTACCAATATCACCACAACCAAGCTTCTTAAGTAGCCTGAAATGACCCAACCCCAGCGAACCTTCTTTGGCTCGGATCACCTGTATTGCTTCCCACCTTAAATCATTCGACTTGTGAGGTTTGCTCACACTACTGCATATACTGCTGCAGGTACTTTCATCACTCACATCACTGCCAGCACTGGCCCGATAAACACTGCTCTTCCCGCTTCCGACCATATCAGCAGCATGGTCACTGACCTTCATACTCCCACTCACCTTTGTCAGGCTGCTTGCTCTGTCGCTGCATTTAGCAGAAGCCGAGCTATCCTTAGCGCTGCCACGCATCGAGTTCTTCTCAGCGTCTTCATTGCTATCCAGTTTCGCAGAGTCATCAACAGAATAAGTATCCTTATCTTGTTCTTTCACCCCACTGGATGTAGCTTCGCCGCCCGGCATAGTTCCTCTCAATGAAGTAGGGCTCAGTGTACTTGCTTTCACAGTCTGTTCTTCAGATTGCCTAGGAGAAGGCGATGCCTCAGAGGATGCGGCGACAGTTTGATCGCATTTCTTCTCGGCAATTACATCAGGAACAGCCTTCGACGCCATCACAAGTACTCCGTAGGACTCAATCAAGAATTCCCTAAAGATACCACAACATCCCGACTCCCATCTTCACGATCAATCAATCAATCAATCCATCAGGGGCCAGGAAGACGGAATCCGACCCTTTCAGAAAGATTGGAACGATTAGATTGGGGGAAATGGAGACAGATTGATCCCTGAACAGCCGATCAATCACGAATATTTGCCCACATCGTATGGATCTGAGATCGAGAGGTTCCCCTTTCACATGAGAAATCAGACGGAGGATGGGTAGGACGAGGAGGAGAAGGAGACTGCTCACTTACCGATTATACACAGCTTCGGAGAAACTCGCTGCCACCGCTCATCATCTCCGCCGCCGCCGCCGATTCGGGAGGAGATCGGGAGAGGGGCTACGGGGAGGTGGCAGCGGAGGGGTTGTTAAATGAAGTGAGAGAAACCAGAAAAAAGGAACGGATTAAGAGCAAAAAAAAATGCTGGTATGGGTGTTAAAATTGTGGAATTATATTGAAAATTATGTGGAAATAAATGAAGAAAGAATTTTTCAAATAGTCTCTGTCTCAATCAATTAAAGGATAAGTAAAAATACAAGGAAAATGGGTTTATTATAATAAACTTAAAAGAACATGCTTCATACTTATTATATACATCCTCCGTCATAAAATATAACACCTTTTAAAGTTAGAAATTCCTCTCAAATATAGCAATTTAATATTCATAAAAGATCACTTTTACCTCTAAAGTATAAATATACTAATTTTAGACTTTATTACTCATTATTTCGCTCCATCACTCTCAAATATGCATCCATCCACTCCAAGAAGGGTATTATATTTTTTCACGCCTCTATAATACATGTGTCCAAATCTAAAGGTTGTTATATTTTGGGATAGAGAAAATAGAAAATTTTGAAAAATATGGATAAACTAGCATTGCATGGTCAAACAGAGTAGGGGTGACAATATACCGATGGGACTAGGGACATGCTCTATCGGAACAAGGGTTGAGGTAGATTTTTCACCAACGGATCTATTAGGTTGGGGCCACACACAAAAGCTGGGCTAGGTGTGGGTTTGTTGTTTAACCTGTGAGTCCTCAACAATATTCACTTTTCTCTTCTTTGTGTGTGTGTGACTAGGGCTTCTTCCTCTTTTCTCTTGCACACGCAGTGCCTCCAATCCTCTTGTCGCAATGCCAAACCCGTCGCCCTGGCTGCCCCTATCACCGACGCCTGCCATCGACGCTCCCTGCCCATGCCACCAGCACCCACCGTCCATGTTAGCATATCCTAGAGCCTCTATTTTTAATTGTATCATAGATGTATGCCATGGCAAATCAGAGTGGCGTACTTGACTATTGTTCCACGTGTGTCTTTAGCTTCATAATGATGCTCTACGATACTCCTTATCTTCTATCTTGAGTGTGTCTGAGACAATGAGGCATTGGGCTTCCCAATTGGGACCGTCTCAAGGCCGATTTCAAGGGGAGACGAGTGAGACGACCGTCCTTAAAACGTTGGACTCCTCTCCGTAAAGTATATCATGTCAAGTTTTAGAGATTGAGTTATATGTTGTCACGTAGCAGTTTATAGGTTTGGTGAGCTCTTTATTTTCTTTATAAGTCTATTTTTGGTTTAATACCTTATCAGTAAATAAGCATCTATATCTACCTAGTCATGTCTAGATTAGTATATTCTTAATATAGTCTCTATTTTTAATTTCGTCGTGTTGTTACTAGGCCCCGAATGTCAATGGGGATAGTGACTGCTTCATCGGCCCTATGGCCTATCATGTTTCAGGCAATTTAAAGCTCGGTTAGGCTCATGTAAAGCTTGTTTGACGAGGACACATGTGCATCAATTTAATCATCAGGTAAACTCGTTTCTAGGGTTATGTCAATCAGGTTTGGAGAAGAGACCGCTACTTTGTGCTAGTTATATTTTGGTACTTTAGGAGTGATGATAAATAAGGGAATAACATTTTTCCAATAGAAAATAAGGGTATGTTTGGATCCCCGAATTGGTCCTAAATCTTCATTTCGGGTGTTTGGAAGCGCAGGTGAATCAAAATTTATTTTAAGGCCATTTACATAGCGGAACACATCTCACCCTCCGTTCGACCTACAACGTCGGCGGTAGCAAAACAGCAATGGAGTGGTGGCATGAACGAGTCAGGCTAGGAGGCCGAGCGAAACCTGATGGTGCCATCCGACCTTATCGGCTACGCCACAACATGCACTAGATGCGCCGTGCACCACGGTGGCAAGACTCTAGCAAACACGGTAGGCAGTGTCGTTCCATGTCAAGCCTATGGGTGACGACATTAAAGACCAACCAGTAGATTGTTCCATCCTGAACCAAATGCACCCTAGCAAGTAGCAACCACTGCCTGACCACACCAGCGACTTCTCATCCTCTTCTTCCCTTGTCATCACCAACACCTTCTTCCTCAGTCGAGAAAGACTCTAGTCCTCAACACAAGCGTCTTTCTCATGTGGAGGCTCTCAACATAAGCGTCTTTCTCAACTCGAGCCACCAAACTATGGCTAGTGGCCATGGGGGAGAGGAAGACGACGAGAGAGGATAGGGAATGATGGATGGGAGTTAAGGGGGAGGGGCTAGCGAACAGGACCAGCGCAGCGGAGGAAGATACCGATCAAGCAAGTTTCTGGTAGTAAAGATAATGTAAATTTTTTTCGATCAAAAGATTCTATTGACAACCAAACACAAAACTTCCCCATGGATTTAAATTAAAAGTCCAATTCTATTCATCTACTCCAATTCTTGGAACCAAATGGTATCTACAAAAGAAAACAATTTAGGCCATATTTGTTCTTAGAATTATAGGCTCTATTTGTTTCAGCCTAGAATTAGTAATTCAACTTATAGAAATAAACTATGTTAGATTAATTTATTGAATTATTATAATCTTGTTTCAGCTTATTTAAATAAGCTGAATTACTATATTATTAGAAACAGTGATTCTGTTAAAGTGAACGCCAATATAATGGCTTTCTATGCGCCCGAACTAATTCCAATTTTTGAAAGATCTAATAATTTCACATAAAATAGCCCATGCAAAACTAAAGAACAGTCATTTCCTTCGCTCCACGCAAACCAGTCATATTGTTGCTTCTACAGAAACAAGTGAGCTGTGCCAATGAATCTCAAACCTGAATAAGCAATCAAGTGCATGAGCACATAGGAGTAATTGCATCACCTAGGTATACCCAACAGCGTCACAAGACCATAATAAAAAGCTTCAACCAGACTAAGAAGAACGATTTGACTTCATAACAATAATTCAGAAGCATTGATATTTTGTCCAAGAACAAGGTCCGGCAGTTAATTTAGAAGTTTCGAAAATATAGCGCAGTACATAACTGGATGGATCTACTTCCAATTACTTCAATATCAATAAACAAAAGCAGGAGATCATATCCTGATTCAAAACTGTAGTTCCATTCTACTAGCAAACATGACTGCATTAAGAGGATTTCAACCACTCAGGGTTCAACAGCAACCCTTCCAGCGACCTGATCAAGATCACGCCTGCCCTGCGAGGTGATGAGCCTTCCACTGCAAACAGAACAGTCAAATACAGCATAAACAAACAGCTGCCTCCACCAAAGAAACATAATAAAAGAACAGAAACAGCTGCATTACCCCTTGGGGTCAACATCGATGATGCCCATCTTCTGCAACTGCTGCAGGATGTTGCGAGAAATAGCACCGCTGCTCTTGCAGAAGTGTGGGGGACGTGAACCGTTCCTCTGGCGTCCACCATAAATCTTCTGGAAGCCACCCACACCAATACCCTGCCTCAGGTAGATCTTTCTTGCTATCGAGGCTATGGTAACAAATAAATGAGATTGGAGTTAAGGAACGACCAGGGATTATCTAAATTATTGAAGATACGAAACACAGACTTAAACAAAAGATGATTCCTTACCAGCCCTGATGTAGTACCAGTCAGGGTCATAGGGTGGAAGCTCCTTGAACCTTGCTGTCTTGACAATGTCAACCCACTCTGGAAGCTCCATCTATAGAACAGGAAATATTTTAGTCTTCACAAAATATGATAAGCAAGATGTCCTCGAATGAACATAAATAGGCACTGATACTACAATCATGTGATCTAGTCGTTTAGATGTAGTATAAGTCTTATTTGTATGATCTTGTCATTAACGAAGAGGCTTGAGATAAGTAGCACGGGGTAATGATGACACTTCAATCGACCAACAGAAAAAATAAAACCCTAACCGCACAAAACCTAGATGACCTCCACTAATAGTCAAAATTATCTTTGCAAAACAAATTTGCATACTTCGAGAAAAGTACACAAGGAACGCCATTTCACAACTGACGATAAAATCAAGAACCAAATCTTTTTAGAATGTTCTCAAGTGAGATGATTCAGTTTATCACCGTTCCGTAGGTCACGTACAGTGAGATGATTATCACCGTTCCATAGGTCACACGGCTAAACAAACGGCTAAACAAAGCTATACAACTAGGCTAACGAGCAGCAACAAATGAAGCTAACTTAGTAGACTTTTTTACACAGCTAGGACAGATGGAAGAGATGGAAGAAATCACCCGGATCATCCGATAGAAAATTAGAAATTTGACTAACAACCAACATTGCGGATCACCCATTACAGCAAAGGGATCTCAGCCACAACGAGCGCCACTTGTCCTCCGAACGCACCACATTGCCAATAGATTAGACCAGATTCTTAACGCCCAACTAAATCGCAACGACAGCGGGCACGAAATCGACGACACGACGAGGGAACCGACGCTTAGGGAGGCTACTTCGACGGCGCCGCAACTCGAAGCTAGGCTAACGTGGGGATCTGGGGAATATGGACGAGGGAATTACCTTGCCGGAGCGCTTGAGGTGGGCGGAGTAGGCCTTGACGAACTCATGGGGACACACGTCCTTCACCGTGCGCGCCGTCGAGGTCGCCATCCTGTCCTCTCGCCGCCGCCGCCGAGGCCGCCGCTGTCTTTGGAAAGGAAGAGGGGGTACGCCGCCGCGGCTGCGAGGGCTAGGGTTTTCCTGAGGCGTGCGGGAGGGGAGCCAGGGTGGGCATTTATACTGCTGCTTGTTTGGGCACTGGCCGTCTGATGTGGAGATGGGCCAACTGCACGGCGTGGGCTTAGCACTGTGGGCCAGACTGACGGCTGCGTCAAACATCTGATCTTCTGACACAGTAATCTACACTACTATATAATTAACGAGTTAATCTATCCTACTATATAATTGACGAGTTAATTAAAATAAACATATCATCCCTTCGATAAATCTCAGCCTTTCATAACTTATATATTAAATTTCAACCGTTGCTATCTGTTAAACATTCCCCGCAACGCCGCCCCCCTTCCTATCCCCGTCGCATCTTCGCTCTCCACAGCCCAAGCCCTAGCCGCCACCTCCCCCTCCACAGCAAGCCGCCTCACGCCGCACGCTGAATCTTCTCGAGGAGAGGGGACTAGGGGAGGAAGCTTCTAGAGCCAGCCCGCCCAATGGGGGACGCCTCCGGGGTGCTGCGGCCGGTGGC
>ASSH01052148.1:0-19416 GCA_000418225.1 Zizania latifolia
GAAGTTCCGGAGTTCTGGAGCATCCGGAAGTTCCGGTAGAACCGGAAGTTCCGGGCCAGCCCCTGAATTTGGTTTTCTGGACGAACCGGAAGTTTCGGTTGTGACCGGAAGTACCGGGTCGGAATTAATTCGATACAGAAGGTCTGTTTCAGAAGTTCCGACTAGAGTCGGAAGTTCCGGGTCAGAATTAATTCGATACAGAAGGTCTGTTTCAGAAGTTCCGGCTGTAACCGGAAGTTCCAGACCCAAATTAATTCGATACAGAAGGGTAATTTCGGAAGTTCCGGATAGGATCCGGAAGTTCCGCTGACCAAAAGTTCCGGCTGTAACCGGAAGTTCCGGGGTGCGCAGATTAGATCTGTTGGGCTTTTAATCTAGATTAAAAGACCCATGCTGGGCACTAGATAAAGGAGGAGAGGGTGGCACGCAAGGGGCTGCTGCTTTTGCTCTACCCTAGCACTAGCCGCCACCCCTCCTCTCTCCCAAGGAATCATAAAGGTTGTGATCAAACCCTAGAAACCTCACGAGTGGTGCTAGCACGCCGGTGTGGAATGTTTCCATCCCTGTACGTGTGGACTTCGTGGAGGTGCTGCTTGAATAGCAGCACTCGTCGTCTTCTTCGTGCGAAGATCGCTGGACTTCATCGACTTGGTCGCCGGCGAACGAGCGAGGCAAGAAGGAAACGAGCGAGGACGCGCTTCTCCAAATCTTCTTCCGCTGCACTAGCGCGTCTCGCGTTAGAAGGTAACGATCCATGATCCCTCACGCGCATGGGTTCCTGGTCCAACGAGATTAAAAAAATAAAAATTTGCTGGCTAGCGTAGCCTCCCCATGTCCCAACATATCCTTTAACTTGAAACTTGATATCTTATCAAAATCTACTGACCCTAAAAAAGTCCGATCATATCATGTGGGTATAGGTGCACCGACATGGTGTACCCTGAGCCTCGAGGCAAATGGAACATTTGGGGCTCGAGGGTCAAGAAGCATCTGGGTTCATATCCTCTAAAATCTTGATTCTGATCATACTTTGAACTTCTGGATAGAGGGCATCGAACCGAGAGCATGCCTTAGTCAGGGGTGAGTGGGTGCTTAAACAAGGTCGGTCATCGGGTGAGGTCGTCAACCAAAGTCCTAATCAATTGAGGTCTCGGGCACAACCGATCCCCGAGTCCCCGAGCCCTCGTCCTCGAGTCCTGACTACCCAAGCACCCAAGCGCGCAAGTCCTTAGGCTCCCGAGGAGCTCAAACATTGCGAACTCCACCAGTTGTCTCTAGAATTGAGGAGAAAAGTTGTTTTTCGGCTTGCTCTGGTCGCAATTAATGCACTGCAGTTGAGGGGACAGGCAGGCGTCTCTATTCTAATTGGCCCAGCCGTAGATGCTGGACGTAGATAGGGAGGCAAAACCGTCTTGTAAGCATGACCTAAGTGCGCACGGCAACTGAAGCGGCGCCGGTTCATAGCAATCGTGGCTGACATCATGGTGATGATCGTTCGGCTATTTAAGTTGTTTGCCCCCTCTTCGTCTGCAAGCCATCAGTTCAAATTCTTGCTCACATTCTGCCACAACCATTTGTATTTGCCTTCTTCTTCCTTTGTCTCCTCCTCCACTAGCTCCCCGCTGTCCAGAGTGCCATTGTCACTATGTTGTTTGCCAATGCATTGCTCGCTGCCTATTCTAGTTGAAGGCCCATGGCTCCCAATAGTCCGGTGCGGTCCGAGGAGTGGCAAGCGTCAATCATGACACCAGCGAAGCTCAAGGCGCTCGAGGCGACACAACTCCTGCCAGCCCAGGTGATTTCGAGCGAGGCAGTGTTGTTTGAGACCTTCCTTATCCGCAGGCTTGGCCTCCCCGTGCACCCTTTCCTCTGTGGCCTTTTCCACCATTACGAGATCTCCCTCATCAGCCTCAACCCCAACTCCATTCTTCAAATCGCAGTCTTCATACACCTGTGCAAAGCGTACCTGGGAGTGGATCCTCACTAGAACCTCTTCCAGTACTTCTTTCTTCTCCGTCGGATGGCGGGGAACAAGGTGGTCGGCAGCACGGCGCTCTAGCTCCATGAAGGCAAGCCGGCTGAATACTTGGAGATACCGTTGACCACCTCCAATAAGGGATGGCATGCGGAGCGGTTCTACGCCATGAACCATCTGCCAGCCCTTCCAGCCAAGATTGACCGGAGGCCAGAGCCCTCCCTCCGTTGGATGGACCAGGACCGCTCGATGGAGCTAGACTAGGTCCAGGAGTTGGCGGGGCTAGTGACGAAGCTCTGCCATGATGGGCTGAGCGGGATCGGCATTGTGATCTGCTTCTTGATACTGTGGATTTTTCCACTGTAGGACCGAGCAATACCGACCTACGAGGCGTTCGGGCCCTAGGACCCGAACAACCCAGTGGCAGAGTGGATGCCTTGAGGGGAGGTCATCAGATTCCTTCGCTTCTTCTTTAGCGGGAAGCCTAGCTTCCTGACAGACCTCAGGTTTGCATCATACTGCGTCACAAACCTGCGACTGTCGGTAAGCCTCTTCGTCGATCTTTTTTCATTGATGTTGGTGTTTGCGGACTCAAATTTTTGCTGATGTCTGACCACCCACGTGGTGTGACGTGGCCTAGCTATAGGGTCACGGTGCATTTTTCTCGTAGCCGCCACTCCCCAAGCACCCGATGGGGGTCGACCTGCCTCAGTGCACATAGCCCTCAGACGACTCTAACTTGCCTCTACGGATGCCAAAGTGGAAGGGGAAGGAGCCAGCCAGGATGAGCAAGCGCTCAAAGCCAATGACAGTCAAGAAGGATGGGATCGCGCTGATCAAGACCCGATGTCTGATGCTGTCTAGCTCAGAGAAGTCAAATAGCGAGGGAGACGTTTTAGTCTCTGACACCATGTGGCGCTGGCTCCTCCTACGAGGAAGAGGGCGGTGAGGCACTGGTTTGTAGGCTCTTATCGTCTGGCTCCTAGGCAAGCCTCATCTTCTTCATCTCTTGACTTTGGATTTTGTTTTGATCCCTACTTGTCTTTAACATCTGCTTTTATGACCTCTAGGGTCCCTGGGGGTGCCCTCCCTTTTGGGCTGATGGCAACATTGCCCCTGCCGGCCATGATGGCCACTTTCGAGGCCTCGGACCTAGTGGTGGTTGAGGATCACGTCGGTGGTCACCTTGTCGGGGATGATGTGGATGCGGCCACCGGCTACCCTGTCCCCCTTGTCTAGGATGATGTGGATGCAGCCACAGCATCCACCCTGCCATTGGTCGACTGAGATGTTGCAGTAGACCAAGCTATAGCATTTGTGGTGGAGGTTACTGACCCCTCGGCAGCGGGGGTGGTGACTATGAAGGATCCACTAGCTTGTCTAGTGGTGGTGGGCAGGGCCGAGCCATTGACGGGCCTGGCCAGTCTTCAGGTGGTGTCAGGAGTGCCTGACCAGACGTCGGAATCCTCAGAGGGGGCGGCCCTCAAGGAAATCAGCACCCAACTGGCTAGGTGGCTAGCGGTGAGCCCCCGGCCCATGTGTCCTACTTTCTTTCTCTTGTGTTTTCTTTGACTAACTGGCTTTCCTATCTTTGCTTGTAGCGCTTTCGCACGAGGTCGATGGGTGGGTTCAATGGATTTCGCCAAGTCGGCTAGGTGCTCACTAGGGAGGCCTTTGGTGTAGGCTAGGTGGCCACCCTCGAGGCCAAGGTCAGGAAGTTCAAGCATGAGCACACCGACCTCGAGGCAAGGGTTGAGGCCTTGACGCGGGAAGGCATCAAGGCCTAGGCCAAAGCGGGTTCGGTGGTGGTGGCGGCTGAAAATGCCACCAAGATGGCCGAGGAGTCCACCAGGTCCGCCACAGAGGCGGTGAGGGAGATGGAGGAGTCCACCCGAGCTACCATGGAGGTGCTGTGGGGCACCTATGAAATGGCTAAGGCGGCGGCGCAAGAAGCCGCCACCGATTTTGGATGTAAGCTCTTTCACTTGTTTTGTTTTGCCCCTGACCCGCTTTCTTTGCTTTGTCCTTGTTTTGGCATCTTTTTCTTATTCTTGTAGAGCGCTGAGATCGGGCCGAGACTCGAATTGCCGAGCTTGAGGCTGGAGTGGTGGCTCTGAGGGCAAAGGCGGGTCGAGCCTGCTCGATGGTTGACCGCCTTTATTTTCTTCTGGTGGATGACCCCTCGGGCCTTAGTGCCTCGGACGAGGAGTTTTCGGCAAGGCTTGAGGGTCAGAAAACCTAGCTTTGGCTCTTCGTTGCTAACATGGTGAGGAATGGGGTCGAGCACACCCTGGCGCACGTCCGAGCGCACTACCCAGAGGCAGACCTCGAGCCACTAGCGGCTGGGTTCCCTACCGAAGTGTCCTTCGAGGAGGCTCTTGCGCTTCGGAAAGGGGTGGAGAGACTCACCATGACCATGGCCAAGGATCTCCATCTTCTTCCACCTGCCAAAGATCTGGAGCAGCCACAGCCACCCCCCGAGGAGTAGCGTAGATAGCTTCTATAAAAATAGAAGTAGGTGATTAGGCTAAGTCCCTTGTAAAAAACTTGTCTATATGAACGAAATCCATTTTATGTTTGACATGGAAATTTTCGTGTGCCAAAGTTGTCAGAGTCTCGAGGAAACCTGAGTTAGCCATATAATATGCAGCGCAGGGATCTAATGTCCCATGCACGCCTACCGACATCAGGCAACATAAGTTCCTGAGAGCTTCGAAACTCTAGATTTTAAATTAAGTCCTCTGCGAAGCTATGGTCAGGTCCCGAGCCCCCGATATAGCCATATAGTTCTAGGTGCAGGGATCTAATGCCACGTACACGCTATCCTAACATCAGGCGTCATGAGTTTTCGAGACATTCGAAGCTTTAGCAAAGTTGAGGCTAATAACTCGAGCCCCCGAAGATCTTAGCAATTGCGAAAAAAATATGACGCGAAGTGCGTAAATTAAGGTTCAGCTTTATTTACTCAAGGATAAGGGTATAAGAATACATAGCTAAATGGGAAGGGAAAACTGGAGTTTGAGATCCCTCCCAAAAGCATGTCGCCGAACATGGCCTTGAAAAAGGATCAGTCCTAGGGCCGGTCTTTGGCCGTTGTCGAGGATATGACCCCTGGGTACCCCATGATAGGCTTATCAGGCCAAACCAAGATCAGGCCAAGTTTAGTATTGGAGTCTAGTATGGCTCATGAATGGGGATTAGTCCCGATAAGAAGGATTAAGTCCTTATTTAGGAACCAAATTCTAGATTCGATATGAAGAGATATGTTTATACCAGAATCCTTGTAATTAGGAAATTAGCACCTGAGCTAGGTACGTGATCTTAGGTATCAAGGATACCGACTCGGTGTAGAGTCCTGGGTCATCAGGTTCTCTCCTTGAGTATATAAAGAGGGCAAGGCACCCCTACCAGAGACATCTTATTCTTTATGCTTTTATGCTTTATAAGCTTAGATACCATATAATACACAAAAACACTGGATGTATGGCTACTATCCCTCAGGAGGCCTGAACCAGTATAAAACTTGGCTCTTGTTTCCTAGAGTTGACCATCGGGTTCAAAGGTGCTTCGCTTCCCTTAAACATCTATTCACCACCTTAGGTACTCCCTTGGGTAGACTGCTCGGTGATTCACCGGTAGTTGGCGTACCAGGTAGAGAGGATCACGGTGACCTTCACTAGGATCCGATGGAATCCTCTTCGGAATCTCTCATGCCCGTTGGCTCCATCTTCATGTTCGGGAGCTTGGCTTTCACCAGTGATTCAGCAGGGCAGCTTGTCCTGTCAAAGCCTACGTCGGGCATCATTCCTGAGCTGGCTAGCTCGAGAGGATCAATCCTCCTTCGATTCCTGAGCAGGCCAACCGATCCGGCTTCGGTCGGGCTTCAGCCAGCCTCGAGCACTACGTCATCTTTTTTGGCAAGAAGGGTCGGGTTGTCCGGCGCTGGTGGGCAAAAGTCAGGGTCACCAGCAAGCCAGAGGGCAATCCTCATCATGGTGGCTAAGGGAGATGCGTCTTCTTCCAGTAGTGGCCAATGCAGGCGTGCCACAACATTGAGAATCACGGAAGAAGACGGAGTCCGCCGCAATCTCGATGATGAATTCACCTTAGAGTTCAATGGTCAGACAGTCTTCAAGACCCCCGCCGCCAATCTAGTGGCGATCAAGATGGCTCTCGGCTCCCTCCCCGATACTCTGGAGTTACAGTAGGCCAAGGCTTTAACTCAGGTGGCGGCAATGCAGATCAGTATCTCAGCGCTCGCTGATACCCTGGCTTGACTTGGGTCCTCTCGAGCTTTGGTCCTAGCAAGCGTATTTGTCTAAGAACTCACCAAGCCATCAATAAAGGCCATCGACCCCGGCACCATGGTCAATGAAATCATGGCCATGATTGAGGACACCATCGACTGGCGAAAGCCTTTCATAGATTATATCTTGAAAGGCACGGCCCCAAAGGATAAAGTTGCAGCCGAGCGTCTAGCCTGGCATAGCAAACAGTATGTCGTCATTGGTGAAAAGCTATACAAGCGTGTGGCCTCGATAAGGGTACTTCAAAAGTGCATCCTACCAAGCGAAGGCCTTCAAATCCTCAATGAAGTACACTTGAGGACGTGCGACAATCATGCCAGAGTGAGGACACTGGTCGGCAAAGCCTTCTGATCAGGATTCTACTAGCCTTTATCCTATAGTGATGCCAAGGAACTGGTCAAAAATACACCGGATGTCAATTCTTGGTGAAACAAAACCACCTGCCAGCACAGGCTCTCTAGACAATTCCACCAACTTGGCCCTTTACATGCTGGGGCCTCGACATGGTCGAACCTTTTTAGAAAGCTCCGCAAGGGATCAACAGACTACTGGTGGCCATCGATAAGTTCACCAAATGGATCGAAGTAATGCAGTTGAAAAATTGCACTGCCAAAAAATTGGCAAAATTTATTGAGGGCATCACATACTGGTTCAGGGTCCCAAACCAAATCATCACCGACCTCAGGGCCTAGTTCACCACAAATGACTTTTAGGAATTCTACGAGGAAAGATCAATCGAAGCCAAGTATGCATCAGTCACACATCCACGAGCAAATAGACAATGCGAGCGTGCCAACGGAATGATCCTTCAAGGGTTAAAAGATCGAATCTTTGACCCTCTACAAAAGTACGTCGAGAGGTAGCTACAAGAACTACTCGCAATACTCTAGGGGCTACGCACACAACCAAACAGAGGGACAGGTCAAACTCCCTTCTTCCTCATGTACGGATTAGAAGCAATCCTTCCAGTAGATATACTACACGAGTATCCTTGGGTCTAGCACTATGACGAAGACATGGCAGAACAAACCAGAGCAGAAGACATCAACTCCCTCGAAGAAGCCCGGATAGCAGCCGCAATACAAACAGACCGGTACCAGGAAACACTCTGATGGTACCACGACCGCAACATACAAAGCAGGAGTTTCAAGGTCGATGACTTTGTGCTTCGCCAAGTACAGTCAACCGTCAGAATGCATAAACTTTCTGCTCCTTAGGAAGGACCTTTTATCATCGCCGAAGTAACAAGACCTGGGGCCTACAGGCTAATGCGGGAAGATGGACAAGCAGTTCTAATTCGTGGAACATCGAGCACCTTCGCGATTTTATACATAACTCTTTTGTAATAAACTTCTATTGTTTTTGTCAATAAAGCAGATATGTTCCAGCACTCATCGACCTTGGGACGCTCCTTCAACCATGCCGACTAATTCCTCCCCTAGACTTGCAACTGGGCCAGGAAGAGGTAAGCTTTATAGCTATACGCCCGTAGTCGAGCATCTTTTTCGCCGACCTCACCGACTACTTCCTCCCTCAGACATGCAATTAGGCCAGGAAGGGGTAAGCTTCATAGCTGAACACCCATAGTCAAGCATTATTTTTCACTGACCTATGCCGACTACATCCCCCTCCGAGTTAGGCGCCAGAAGGCCGCCGTGCATGCAACCGGACCCAGGAGAGGGTAGGCTCTATAGTCGTACACCCGCAGTCATGCATCTCCACTGACCTCGTTGATTACATCCCCCTCTAAGTTGGATGCCAAAAGGCCACCGTGCATGCAACGGACCAGGGAGATGGTAGGCTTTTTAGCCGTACACTCGCAGTCGACCATCTTCGCCGAACTTCGCCAACTTTGCCAAGTACATCCCCACTAGGTTGGGCACTCATCATGTCGCCATTCATAAAACTGGCCCAGGGAGAGGGTAAGTTGTTTAGCTAAACTGCAGGACTTCGCCCCACCGTGTGGGTGAAGAAGCAAGACCCATAACATCTACAACTATGGCCACACTAGGGGCTCGGGATTCGACCTTGACCGCATAAAGAACTTAACTACTTTTAGAGTCTCGACATGCTCAAAACACCACATTGCTCGACGTCAAGTCCCCGGGACATCCATGATTCCAGAACATGACAATTTCAAGACAAAAGATAATTCCACCAGTTAGGGACAAAAGTACCTCCTAACAAAATTAAGCCTAACTGATTATTTTTTACAAAGACTACACTACTCCGAAGGAGACAATGGCTTCTTTGGATCTTCATCGGAAGGAAAAGTATGGAAGTCCGCAGCCATCGCCACAGCAAGCTCCTCCACATCCTGACGAAGCGCGAGGATCTCACCCGGGGACACATTCACGGGAGGTCCTGAAGCCAATGGGCCAAGGTCCAAGCCAAGATGATGTGCCTGGACACAAGCCAAGGCATACACGACACCATTACACGCAGCATCGCCAATGAAGACCCGAAGCGTTACCTTGAGACCCTCGACCCCCTCGGGAAGGCTCCTGCTCGAGCCGCTCGGGCGTGAAAAATCATCCCCTAAAAGAAAGCGAAGTCGATGGATCAGCAGTCGAGACTGGCTCGCTTTCGCTTTCAATCCTGCCACCTCGGCGTCAAGCTCCGTGACTTGTGCCTTAGACCGAACATGGCATCCTATTCAAAAAAGAGAAAAAGGGGAGTATGTCAACACTGGGGTATGGCTCATGATCGAGGAAAAAGGGGAAGGATATACCAACTTGACCAGTGACAACATTCAACACCACTACCTCGGTGGCCTTGAAAGCATCCCATAGCACATCCACGACAGCTCAGGGTGCCAGATCTTTGACAGCCACCTTCTCCACCATAGTCGACCCGACAATATCTGCCATAGAAGCTGCAGCTCCTCCTGCTGCAGCATCTCCACCAACCACCGATGCTATTGGGGGGACAGTATAGCAATCACCCCTAAAAATACAACTCCCGCTGAGGTCCTGAAGAACAATAAGACACAAAAATCAGAATATATTCCAACAAGTCACGATGTGAAAACAACAAGAATAAAAAGTTTACTCGGCCATGGGCCGACGTGAGCTCATGAACCAGCGTCGCACCGCTTCTTCACCGAGGAAAAGGACGGGGCCACCACAGCATTAGAAATAGGGGCAATCACATCAACTGTCATCGCTAGCTTCCCACGCTTGCTTGGCCCAACCAGCGCACCACCTAAATGTTTAAGCATCGGAGTAGGCAGTGCGAGGGCACTTGAAGGCGGAGAACTAGAATCTAACAGGAGCTCAACATGTGGTGGCCACGAGAACAACACAGCGTCGCCATACGACACGGCCGCATCACATCATGTGGGTGATTAAGCATCAGTAAAGGAATCAGACAAAAAACAGCTGATCGACAAAAGAGACTAACCTGTGGCCATGGGTTCAAGGCATTGTAGATCGCAAACCCCATAGTTGGTGGAAAGACCGACACCCCGCTAAAAAAGCAGCGCAAAAGCCCAACGACCTCTGTCTTTGGCATCCAATCCACCACGAGGTCAGAAAGGTCCTAGGAGCTGACCGCCTCATGGGCTGGCAATGCCTACGCTCACAGCGGAGAAGTTCTCCACATCAGGAAGCTCATGGCAACGCCAACTCCACTCAGCCCCCCATGTCGAAGCCATGATACCTCGGCTGCCAGACTCTAGACCTGATTTGACCCAGACTACTGGTTCCGGCCCTCCTACCGCTCGAAGACCTTCGGGTGATGATCAACATTAGGGGAAGGCAGGGGTGAGGTTCGTGGCATTGAAGCAGTCTGTGCTCTAGTCCTTATTCAGAGCAGTAAGTGGCATCTCCAGGTACTTGGTGGCCCTCTCCTCGTGCGGTTTGAGCACCACACCGCCCATAAATCCCTGCTCCTTGGCTGGACGGAGGTGGAAGAAGTGTTGAAAGAGGCCCTAGTGTGGCTCCATCCCCAGGTACGCCTCACAAAGGTGGATAAGATTGAGATTTGAAGGACAGAGCCCGGGTCCAGATTGGTAAGGGTAACCTGGTAGTATCGGAGGAGTCTATGGAGGAAGAGATGAGTGAGAAACCAAGCCCGCGGAGGACGAAAGACTCAAAAAGCACCACCTTGCCGGCCTCCGGCGTCGGGTAACGCTCCCCTGCCGCCGCTTGCCATTTTTAAATAGATTAGACCGGTAGAAACCACTGTGCTTCAAGGGCGGAGAGCCATTCCGTCATTGACAATGACTCTCACCAGCTAGCAGGACGACGCAGATCACTAGAAGCCATCGAGGGTCGAGAAACAAGGACGGCGAATACTTCACCGGAGAAGAAGAAGAAAGATGTGCCCTGAGGAAACCTAGAGCAGGAGCTTTGAGCGGAAGACTTGAGCCTTCTAGCAAAAGCAGAAGGAGGCCTACGGTTTAAATAAAAGCAACATCGTTGCCATGACATCAGCCATGATCGCCACAGGATGGTGTCGCTTCGATTACCCTGCAGGTCTCACGGCCGCATGGACATGACAGTTTCACCCCTCTGTCTGCGCCTAATGCCTACACCTAGCCCAATCAGAGCAGAGACGTCTGCATGTCCCCTCAACTGCAACACATTAATTATAGACAGAGTGGGCCAAAAAGTAGCTTTTTGCATCAGCCCCAAGAGCGCCCGGTGGAGCTCGCGACGTTTGGGTTCCTTGGGAGCCCAGGGAATCGTGTGCCCAAGGCTTTACATGCTCGAGGGCTCAGAGCTCAAGAGTTGAACACTCGAGGGCTGGAGCTCGGGGCTCGAGGTCTGTTGCGCTCGAGGCCTCGCTCGTCCAGAACCTCGATGACAGGTTTCTCCCGACGAGCAAAACTTTGCCCGAACACCCGCAATTCTCGAGGACAAGATATGCATATGATTTATATCGGCACCCAAAGAACTTCAAAGGATTGCCAGGACCAACACTTCAAAAGGTTTTTTACTATAGATAATTTATGACCCTCAAGCCAAATGTTCCATTTAACTTAAGGCTTAAAGGATACACCATGTGGTGCACCTCACATAAAGAAGAATGTTAAAGCTTTTTCAAGGATATCTGATTTTAGCAAAGCACAAAAGACTCAGGTTGAAAGATGAGCTCCTTCTAGCTTGATCAGTTGAGGACTTTCAACCAAGCTAAGAAGAGCTCGGGGGCTGCTGTCGGGGATATGACCCCCGGGTACCCCGTGATGGGCTTATCAGGCTAGACTGAGAACAGGCCAAGTCTAGCATTGATGTCCGGTATGGCCCATGAAGGGGGATTGATTCCGATAAGAAGGATTAAGTCCTTATTTAGGATCCGAATTCTAGATTTGATATGAAGAGATATGTTTGTACCAGAATCCTTATAATTAGGAAATTAGCACCTGAGTTAGGTACGTGATCTTAGGTATCAAGGAAATTGACTCAGTGTAGAGTCTTGGGTCATCGGGCTCGCCCCTTGAGTATATAAAGGGGGCAAGGCACCTCCACCAGAGACATCTTATTCTTCATGCTTTCATGCTTTATAAGCTTATACACCATATAATACACCAAAACACTAGACATATGGTTATTATTCCTCAAGAGGTATAAACCAATATAAACCTTGGCTCTTGTTTCCTAGAGTCGACCATCGGGTTTGAAGGCGCTGCGCTTCCATTACACATCTATTCACCACCTCGGGTACCCCCTTGGGTAGACTGCTCGGTGATTCACCGATAGGCGTTAGTATCGTCGCCCTTGTGACCCTAGGCTATCATTTTCCTTGCGTTTTTGTGTCCTTGCAGGACTTCTTACACCACACCTTCTTTCGGGTTTGCTGAGCTCGCCCCAAGGTGTTGCTCTTTCCTGCTTCTCCCGATCGCTTGAGCTATCGAACGGCTTCCCGAAGGGTCAAGCTTGCCCTCTAGAGGCCCAGAGTCTGTGGCATCGAGGCAAGGGTTTCCTGGATCGAATTGATCTCCGAGAGGGGATCACAAGGAGTTCCACCGTGCTCGATGTCAGCTCGGTGGACCTCAGAACAGAGCCGGGTTGACTAAAAACTCTAGAGGCTTCTGCCTCGGCATCCTATCGACCAAGTACATTGGTTGGAGCTAGCTTCAAGCATCGTGGGGCTTTCATCGATTACTTCAGCGCATGGTCATGTGAGCCAACCGGCAAGCCGACCTCCTGCATGCTCAAGGAAGTCTTCTCGAGTCCGGGAAGGAGAGCCTCGATGATGCAGATTTTCTGAATGACCCGAGAAGTGTTGGATCACCTGACTAGCAACCTGGCCAGCTAGCTAGTCTGTCACCATATCCATAACCATGTTAGTAAAGCGCTCCATGACCCGATCCACCTTTCGGGCGGTGAAGGGGTCGAGGGCCTAGCCGGGAGACTAGGACCCAACCGGTGTCGAGTCAAAGGGAACCAGCCTTCTGATCGAATCGGTAATATATGTGACATCACTGAGGATGAATGTCGTCCCTAGCCTAGCAAAAAGGTGGTGTGGAGATGCCATTGGATCCTGATGAGAGTTGCGGTGATCCCCTACCTGGCGTGCTAACTGTCGGCAGATTGCCGAGCAGTCCACCTAAGGGGGTACCCGAGGTGGTGAATAGAGAGCTAGGAAAGCATGGCACTCTCGAACCTGATAGTTGACTCTCGAGGACAAAAGCCAAAATTTATACTGGTTCAGGCCTCCCAAGGGATAATAGCCCTACGTCTAGTGTTTTGGTGGATTATATCATGTCTAAGCTTACAAAGCTATGAACTTAAGCGATAAAAGCATAAAAGGATGCCTATAGGGGATGCCTCGCCCCCCTTATATAGTCAAGGGGCGAGTCCAACAACTTAGGACTCTATCCCGAGTCAGTTTTCCTTATGTCCGAGATTATATACCGAACCTAGGTCCTTATTTCCTAATTACAAGGATTTTGCTACAAACATATCTCTTTGTACTAGATATAGAGCTCGGTTATCAGATGAGGATCTGATATTCCTTATCGAAATCAAACCTCTCTTCATGGGCCATATCAGACTCCAATGCTAGGCTTGGCCTGCTCTCGGTCCGGACTAATAAGCCCATTGTGGGGTACCTGGGGGTCATATTCCCGACACCTATAAATACCCCCTTTTGCTATTAGGACGGGGGACATCAAATACTGAGTATTCAAATCTATACATACTTCTAGACGTAAGGTTATTATCCTATTTAGAGGCCTGAACCAGACTTAAACACTTTGCATAAACTTGAGTCCTTTGAGGCTCATTGAACCTATCACGTAATTATTAATTATGCCAACACCTGATAAGATGAGTTAGCCTGTCAAAAATTGGCTCGAGGCTCGCGAGCCAGCTCAGACTCAACTCGTTGAGCCACTAAGCTGAAATCGAGCCACATCTCTGGCTCGTCTGTTGGATGAGCCGGCTCACAAGTAGCTCAACGGCTCGATCGCTCAATCTACCAGGCAACCAGGCACCTTCTTCAATTCTTCTCACACAAATCTATAGTGTCAACCGTCGTTCACCAACCACCATGCCGGATGTCTGCCCACCACCCGCTTGCCTCCCGCCACCTCCTGCTCTCTACCAGCCACTACGTTGCCCTGCCACTGACCGCAACCCATTGTGTCGCCCTACCACTGATCACCCGTCAAAGCGCCCAGCCACCGCTCGTCGTGCTGCCCTATAGCCAGCCGCCATGCTACCATGCCATCACCCGGTGGCTAGATCTATCGACCACCATGTGCCTGGGCTGCCCACATGTCTAGATTTGCTGGCCAAAGTGTGCCTAGGTCACCTGACCATCCTACCACCCATCTGGCTGCCTACCAACACTACCACCTGCTAGCGCTGCCACCTGCCTGCCTCTTTGGAGCCTAACTACCTGAGCATCAAAGTCTTCGAAGAGACAAGTATTCATGTCTAGGGCTGGATATCGAGCTAGCTCGACTCAGCTCGAACTAGCTCGAGCTGGCTAGTTAAGCTAACGAGCTAGCTTGGCTTGGCTTGCTAAGATAACAAGTGATAGGGCTGGCTTGGCTCAACTTGTTTGTTAGCTTGAATTGGCTCGTTTAGCTCACGAGCTAAATAAAAAAATACTTTGCATCACTGTATAATTGACTAAGTGACTAATCTTTGAAGCAACACCTATACATATATCACTATCCAACACTACTATAGATTAGAAACAGTACGACTAAATTATAATTTATAAATGTTCAAACTCCAAAGTTTAAAGACATAAGACTATAAGAGTAGTTTTACATGTCATATTAGTCCACCTTACAGTTAGATTAGAAGTTGGTTCATACAATCATACTTGGTTCACACAATTAAAATGGATCATAGAGCCACCACATTACACTTTTAATTAAAAATTACATATACAACCTACTTGCTAGTATTCTTCTAGAAGATAATCTAAACTATAGTTTACACAATGTTAAAAACAACAATAATAAAGAAAATAGAAATTGATATGCATATAATATCCCAAAATAAGGATTTCATAGTACATACCATTAGGTTAGGTGAAAAACACTCATTGTGAAAGCTCCTTATCTAACAATACTTGGACATGTGGTGTCTAGGGTTAACAATGTTTCAGCTCGTTTGGCTCATGAGCTGCTCGCGAGCTAGCTCGAGCTGGCTCGTTAAGGTAACAAGCTAAAGCTTTGGTTCGAGCTGGCTTGTTAAGGTAACGAGCCAAGCTGAGTCGAT
The DNA here is from genome assembly GCA_000418225.1 of Zizania latifolia. Lineage (NCBI taxonomy): Eukaryota > Viridiplantae > Streptophyta > Magnoliopsida > Poales > Poaceae > Zizania > Zizania latifolia. The sequence goes on from ASSH01052148.1 coordinate 14,967, forward strand.
CTAAGCTAGCAACAACCGAGCGAGCTAACGAGCTACGAGTATTCTATCTAGCCCTATTCATGTCTGAGTTGAGCTGGCTCATGGCTCAACCAATCCTTAGCCGAACCACATTCTTAGCTCGCTGGACCGACTGAGCTGAACCAGACTCGGCTCGCACACTATCTGCCTTGCCTCGTCTTGAGCTAACTCGGCTTGATTCCAGCCCTAACTAGAGCCAGTAGTACTATGGTTGTTCAAATTATATAGGGGCCCCCCTATTTTCACATAAACATCCTCCTCTCCTTCACTCACTCTGCACACTATCTGATGAAACTAGAAAAGGTAGGGCACCGAACAAGTTCAGTGTTTAAAAAGGTAGCCGCCTAGACGTTGAGCGGCACTGCTATGCGCCGCTTTTGGCCTAGGCGATGGTATTAATTAGAAAAACACCTAGGCAGAACTAGGTGGACAAAGAGGTGCCTAAGTGGTGAATTTGCTAGGCGGCCTAGGTTTGCTGGGTGGCCTGGACGCATCCTAGGCAGCCTGCTACAGTGCTACCACCATGTTGCTAGCTTGCCACTGTGCCCAACAGCCCTCAATGTCGCCGCCTAGGTCACTAGTAGTCTCTCGCACTGATGGAGGGCGGGGTACCCAATCTTCCATCAGGTGGAGGTAAACAACGATTTGTGGAGAAGAAACACATGTGATCCGTCTTTCGATCAGTGAGACCGAACCTCCGCAATCACAACACCACTTCTCCTCTGGTTATCAACCGTGCACAGCCCAAATGACCTCGTCATGAAAGCTAATCCTTACCTGTGAATCGAAGAACATAAGGAAGAACGCAAAAAACACAATCAAAACGGGGAAATTCAATTGAATTCTACGAATTGAGGTTCACTCACAAACTGGCGGTGTGACGGTTGTCAAAACAATGTACAAGCAAACCCAAGAATCCTAGATGGCTGCTACTGCAGCTTATAAACCCCCTCTAGACATACCCCTAATAGGCTCAACTGGATACACGGCCCAAAGGACCAAAAAGACAGCAACACAGCACCCTGATAGATTCTAGATACCCACTTGTTTTAATGATTTCTGTTGATCTAGAAAGAATTTTGACATAAAACTAGTGCCAATGGAAAGCTTATGAAGTTAGCTTTCCGTGCATATGTAGAACGTCAAAAATAGAGTTCGGACATAGCTTGGGTGGCAATTTTAGTGCATGCTTCTCTTAGAATCTGAGATAGACTCGAGCTGGAAGTAGGTTGGGCTTCCAGCTCGATTTGGATGCCCTTGCTGGTTCTTCTCCACCTCTTTACTTGCCTCCATATACTTCTTAGTCCTCTTCATGGTTTCTAATAATAATATCATTATTAGATAGCAATCTATTATCAAAGTTACATAAAAAGGTACTTAAGAACGAGCTCACATGTAGATGTAATTATCGTACTCGAGCCCTAGGGATTGAACCTTGTATAGTAACTTGAGAGGTATCATATGTATCCATAGGAGTGATGTCCTCATCACGCACCACCACCACTGATTGTTGTTAGGGAGGTTAGAAGATATCTCACCGGTTCACCATGGTTCTTCCTCTTGCCGCCCGCACACCTGTTGCCACCTCACTGTTGCAGTGCCTACTTGGCCCTCACTATAGCCGTCACCTAGCCACATCGTTGAGATCACGAGTTGGCTCTACATCTGCTTCCCCGCGACGACAACCCCTCCAACGCCAAGCGCAGCCACAGGTCCTCCCACAATCCCCTAACATCCTCTTCCTCCAACTTCAAAAATGTGAGATCATGTGTATGATCATTGATAAGTGATGAACAAATTGGTTTAATATTGAACAAATTGGTTTTGATTGGTTTGAGTGGTCGAGCACTCTTGTCGGGCACTTAGCACTTAGCACTCGAGAAAACTCAGCACTCGAGAGAATTTTAGCCCTCAAGAGAATTTCAGCACCGGAGAATTCAATACTCGAGATTTTGGATCACTCGGATTTTTGATGTTCGAGTTGGATCATGTGTTTTAAATTGGTTATTCTATAAATATACAATGTTTATGATTGATTGGAATGTTTGAGTTAAGATGGAAAAGAATTAATTGGACTGATTGAGTCAAGTTGGAAAGAACTTGTGCTCAGGAAAAGGGTTTCTTGGTTTGTTCATGTGCAGGCATTGCTTGAGGGCGAGTTGTGGTTGATGACGGAATCGGAGCTAGGCTCAGGGAGGAGTTGAGGCTCAGAACAGTCAAGGATGTCATGCGGAACGCTCGGGCTAGAGGATACGGCACGTGAAGATGTGGTTTCCATATGGCGTACGCGGGGATGTGTGCGAATATGGAAAGGATACGAGGTTTCCATATGGTATACGTGGGATGTGTGTAGATATGGAAAGGAGACAAATTTGGAATGAGTTAGGATTTGTTGGATTCGTAAGAGATATAGATTCCTAGTTGGATTAGGATTCTAAAAGTTATTAATTTCGTGGCTCATGGTGGCAGCCATGAGGGATTATAAATAGACTAGAGGAGAGAGCAAAACAAATGTACGAGGAACAAGAGAAAAAATAGGGTTTAGCCTTTTGTTCGTGATTTGGTGAGGGGTGCTTTGGATTATATCTTGTAAACACTCTTATGCAATAAAGATTCATTTTCAAGCATCAAAGAGTGTGGTATCACGTTTTATCTTCTTAACATTCATCGGTTTGCATCGTTTTGGCTTATTCTGTGATTTTGCTTTTACTTGTGATTTAAATTGAATTGATTCGTCCAAAATCTTGTTAGGATATTGAGAAAGAGATATGCAAAGTTTCATTGGTTAATTTCTCGTATTTTAGAAGTAATTAAGGTTTTAATTTTTAGATCGGATCTGCTCTGTTTTTACGCTGCTGTAACTCTCGGGGATCATAACTTTTGATTGAGAACTCGGATTTGAGTAAAATCTCCTGAGAAAGTTTCATATTAAAGTCTAGTTTCTTGTGTTAAAATTTTAGATCAATCTAAGTTACGGTTTTAAAGTTACTCTTATTTTACCGTACCTTGGTCAGACTATTTTCTATCCTCGGGAAGCTCTTAGGAGTGCTCTCGGGAAATTTGCTGAGTCCTCGAGAAAGCCCTTGGAAAATTCGAGAACCCCTCGGAAAATTTCCTGAGTCCTCGGAAATTTCAGTCTTGTCGGAAATTTTGCTGATTGGTCGAGAATTAGCTTTCTGATTTTATTTTTGATGTCAGTTTTAGGGTACTGCAACCATTCAACCCCTTTAGTTGCTGTGGTTAGCGTATTTCGATCTTAAAAAAAGCTACAGGTCCTCCACTCCTCTAGGATATACACTTGAAGAAAGCTCTATGAACAACAATGCTTAGGTCCCCAGCAGTCCAGCAGAATAGGTTTCACTAGACTAATGCACCAGCACAAATAAATTATGTTAGTACTTAGTATGTTACTCTGTTATGTATGTTATGATTCACAAATTAAATTATGTATGTTATTCTGTTATTATGTTGCTAGTTTGTCATTTTGTGGTCAGAAATTTTATGCTAAAATTAGTTTATGAATGTTTGGAATCTTCTAAACCACACCAGGGCTCGTTTAGGCGCCCTAAACCTTAGGTGTTAGGCGCACACTCTCCGTCCACGTTTTGAAATATTGAACAAGTTGCATTGAAACAGAACAAAGGCTTGTATTTTCACTTGCTACAAAAACAGAAGCGAATAAAATAGGTGGTGATGCTCATGATTAACTAGTCCTGGCATCTTAATTTGAGTACCCTCAAAGACTAATGAACATATATGATCGGTTGAAATTATATTATCTTCTCTTGGCCACTTATTGACTTTTAATATATTCACCAATATATTTAGGCTAGAAAATCTCGATACTGATTATAAAGAGAATATCTAGAATCCCTAACCAACAGGAAAAAAAAAGAAAAAAGGAGTGATTTTTGCTAAAATTTAGGAGAATTGATTGTCCTTTTTTACCAAGGGACAGAACCAGGTGAAACATTTGCTTCTCATTAGAATAGGCCAACAAAAATTGAAAATACCTATAAAATTCAAAAAAATATTTATACATGGTTGAAATATACCAGCACACCATATAATATAAATAATATGATTTATTTTATAATTTATACTTTTTGGTAAATATAAGTAAATCCCATCTACTATTCAATCAATAAATGTGTGAAATATATTTGGTAACCATTCGAAAATAAATGACTGAATATGTCAGAACTGAAAGGACTCATAGGTTTTTCTTTTCTTTTCTTAGAACAAAGGCTTGTTAGGTATGCATATTTGGTTCCTAGTCATAAATTATCACGTCTAACCTTAGGCTTGTCACAACTAGCTTGGTGGTTGTTTGGTTCATTACAAAAGTGCGGTTGGCCACATCCTAAAACCCCTCTCGCCACAATTTTTCCTGCAAAAATGTGGCGTTGTTTTCCCCCACCGGAACTCCTGT
>KE371900.1:8047-45227 GCA_000418225.1 Zizania latifolia
CTGCTAGGTAATGACTGCAATGTCAGGACGAGATGCTGGTAGAAGATACTTTATTTATCCTACCATCGAGGATGTCTTTGTGGTGAGCATGAGAACATTAAATTACTTCATTCGTCCATTGATTACTAGCTTTGGTGTAAGTAACTATAGTTATTTGGTTTTACAGGATGATTCAATGCAGTGTCGTTTTACCCAATGGATCAACGATTCAAGGCAACAATCTGCTAGAGGGCCCATACGAAAAGCCAAGACTACGGAGGAGTACAGACGGAGAAAGGAAGAGCATCGGCTAAAGGTGGAGCATGCCAGTTCAAACTGGATGACAAATCCTCTAGGAATCCCCGAGTGGGACCAACGACCTACGTGCACATGTGGCAGTCGTTGCATGCTAAGGACTTCGCTCGGAGGGGAATCAAGGGGAATGAGAGAATTCGTGTGCCCCAATCTATATAACCACTTTGTGGTAAGGGATAACAACTAAATCATGTTTTATTTTTGCACTATTTTCTACCGTAACACTAACCTTTATGTCCGTTACGGCAGCAAAATATAAGGAGATACGTATTCTGTCAGTGGGTAGATGAAGCATCACCTACGTACGAGGATAGTTTGATCACAGAGATGAAAAGTCACTCCGAGTACGAAACAAGGAAAAGGGAAGCTGGTGAGCGAGCAAGGATTACAAGATGGCATGAAGAAGATAGACAACAAAGGGCATACTTTAGACAGCAAGAGCAAAGGTATAGAGAGGAAAGAAAACAGGCAAGTCGCGCTAGGAAAGAAAGACAACGGAGCAATCAGTAGGAACTAGTTATTGCTATTATGCCATTTGTAATATGTTGAACTAGTTATTGTGGGGAGTTTTTGTTGGATTACTTTCGAACAGTTCGGGTATGGTGCTATATGCATTGAAATCTCTTAATTTACATGCTATTCACTATCTACTCATAATTTGAGCTTACACTTCAATACCACATTTAACGAGCTTGTTTGTAGATGTGTGATTGCCTGTGAAATAGATATTGCAATGACATACCACAGTAATTAAAATAGTCCAGCATCAACAACATCTAACAAAATAGTTCGCGGCATACCATAGTACATTACAATGGCACATACAAACGTGATTACGTGCCTTTAGGGAAATAAAAATAGCTGAGACTTATCCAAACTGACTACTGAGTGCAGCAAGGGTACTTTCCCTTCCTTATGGCGTCTGGTCCTACTTCCTTAGTACGACGAGCCCTCTCACGCTTCCTCTCTCTTTCAGCCTCACGCTCCTCTTTTGCCTTACACTCCACCTCCTCTCTCCTCTTCTCTTCTTCCTCACGCTCACAAGCCCACTGGTATCGCTTCTCAAAAAGTTCCCTGTTAAACTTCTTGTGTCTCATAAGCTCTGCCCAGTCATCAAGGTGCACCTCCTTATCAATCCATTCGACAAAGTCACAGAGTGGAGGTGGCGACGATGGAGGAGTTACCTACACGCAGAAATGTTAATAAAGATATTATAAGTGATTTATTTGAGAAAAAGATATAACTGAAGAAATAACATAATTATTTATATCGATTTATTAGCACATGGTCCACGTTTTGGTCTTGGTTTTGGCTTTTCAAGAGTGTAAAAGTAGTTGCCACACTTCTAATACCTCATCTCGTATGTAAGGTCATCCATGCTTCTCATGAACTTATATTTATCTCCACAAAAACACATAGGGGGTTCAACACCTTTCGGCAGACGGTGACAAGGATCGTAACCATACTCAGATTTGTCCTTTTTCACCATCTATGGTAAGAAAATATGTAATTGATATGTCGACATAAATTTAATATGTTATATTTATACCCACATGTTCTGCATAACCTCATGGTACCCAGAACAACTAACAAAAAATTATATATTTATTTAATATTGACATAATTATCGGTAAAGTGTGTTTAAAAAACCCTACATTATTGCTAAAGTGTGTTTACAGTACCCCTAAATTACTTCTAAACTATTCCGAAATTACTCATAAAATTACACCTAATCTACTCCTAAATTACTCCTAATCTACTCCTAAAGTACCCCTAATCTAGTACTAAACTATATACTACCTAAAAAAAGAGGGAGAAAAGACATACCTGGGAGGAAAAATGACTGGCTGCGAGCTGGGAGAAGTTGCAAGGGATGGCTGGGAGGAGGGCTTTGGCCCCCTTTTATAGAGCTGATGTCGGCACATGAAGTGCCGATCTAGGACGGGTGGCCATGTGCCGATCTAGGGTCACCCGGCCTAGATCGGCATTTCATGTGCCGACAGGACCTCGATCTAGGCCGATTGGCCTAGATCGGCCGATCAAGGGCCAATCGGCTTAGATCGGCACTTCAAGTTCTGACAGAAGCTCAATTCTGTATTTTTTCAATTCCGTGTACCAAATTTAAAATTTGTTTTAAAAATGTATTATTTAAAAAAATCGGTAGTCGACCTTCCACCGCCGGCCCGGTAGGTACAAACAGGCCAGTTTGGTTTAAATTTGAATTTGAATTTGAATTTTTTTAAAAAAAATCCTATAAATACTAGGTGATTTATAATAATTTTTAGTGAATTTTGTTTTGAAAAATATTAAAATTTCAAATGTTTTTAGCACACAACAAGATCAGTAAAAAGAAAGAAGAAAAAAGTGGGCCTGGGCCAATATATGCTTGTTTTTTTTTTGTTTTTTATTTTTTTTAAAATAACATTACTTAAATTTGTAGTCTCTATCATTTAATTCAACCAAAAATAATAAATATCATACAAAATATTTTTATCATTGCATTATAAATGTTCTTTATATTCGTATGGTTTTCTTGATTTCCCTTATTTTTTATTTTTTTCATGAATTTTTTTGTATTTGCTATGGTTTTTTCTATTTTTCTGTATTTATGAAAAACCAAACTATTTTCGATACAGACCGATCCGTTAGACCATTACCATAGCTAACTGATTGGTTACTGTGGTTAACCAACCGGTTACAGATGCCAAACTGCTCCATAACTAGCATCAATAACCATACCTAGCGGAATGGATAACCCTGTTCCGATCAATGCAAAAGGTACATCTGATGAGCTAAATATTGCATATTTGTTGCTCTACGTAGTGAGACGGCAATAAACTTCACGTATACTGATCGAGCAGAAAAGTTGTATGCTGTTTTTGAAGTGAAACGGGAAGACATTGACGAACATTACTGGCTTACTGCTGCTGCTGTCAGTGTCACTGGCAGCTAAATATATTGTTTTCCAGCAACTCATCTGTAGGGGCCGTTATTTAGTCCATACCTTCATGCCGAACAAGCGAGGCCTAAAAGTACTACGAGCTTATTTGTTCCGTTTTATATTAAAAATAATTTATTTTTTTAATTCAAACTTTTCTAATTTTAATCGATTTTTTAAAAATTACATTAATATATACAATATATAATAAATACCTATGAAGACATATTTTATTGTGGATTTAATGATTATAGTTGTTATTACTTTTTTTATAAAATTAATCTAAATTTAAAAAATCAATCTAGTATCGGATGGGACATTATACAGTACAACGAATCTGGACAGTGGCACTGTCCAGATTTATTATACTGTGAAATATTCTATCCGATACTAGATTGCTATATTATAAGACGAAGGGTATAACGGAGCGAGTACTCCTATCTTTTTTGAAGTCTGATCAGCATAAAAAGAGATTAGTAAAATACTTTTTGAGTACAAATCTAATTAACGACACAACTTCATACCGCAAAATTAGATTTCTCTTTTTCAAATACAATTCTTGGCTGAGACTTGACACCCCGAAGTCAAATAAAATTACTAACAGGTATTATTCGTCAAGCGAAAGAAAGAGCGTCATTAAAATTTAAATCCGAATATCCGACCAAACCACATTATCGTCCGTACAAATGGGAGGCAGCTGATGCAAAAAAGTGGGTCCCACCTGCAGCGACACACGCTGAGATATTCTTCGTTTCTTCTCTCCACTGGCGTCGTCGTCTCAGCCTCCGAGACAAGCGCTCCATCTGACGCCACGCTGCCGCTGAATATCTCAACACAAATCCGAAGCGACCACGAAAAAAAGGCTTCTTTCTTACTAGTTCACACACTCCCCTCCGTTCTCTCTCTCTCCGATCCAAGCGACCAAGCGCAAAGCTTTAGCAAGCGGGGAGGAAAATTGTTGGAAAAGAGGGGAAAGGAAGGAGCTTTGGGGTCGCATGGCTCACCTCCTGCACCTTCCCGACCTCGCGGCGGCGCGGCCGCCGGCGGGGGGCGGCGCCGCGCGGAGGAGGATCGTGGCGGCTGCGGCGGCAGGGGGTGGTTTGAAGCAGGAGGTGGTGGGGAGGGGGAAGAAGGGGGAGGCTGGGGGGAAGGTGATCGGGGGCGCCGACGCCGTGCGGGATGGGAGGCTGTTTCTGCTGCCGCCGCCGCTCTTCTCCGTGCCGGTCACGCCGTCGGAGTCGCCGGCGGCGGCCAGGCAGTGGGAGGACGACGAGGAGGAGAGGCGGAGGTACTACCTCAACATGGGGTACGCGATCCGGACGCTCAGGGAGGATCTCCCCGATGTGTTCAACAAGGAGCCCAGCTTCGATATCTACAGGTTAGAGCGGCAATTTGTGCTTGATTTGAGGAAAAAGTCGATCCTTCGTGAGTCAAATATTGAGCTGCACTTTAGGAATCAGAGGATGAACTAGTGGCAGAAAATTTCGTCATGTTCAGTGGCGACTACTCCAATTGGCAGCTTCTAATTGTGTAGAGTTGAACACCCTGAACTTGTACATATGCCTTCCCATATAGCTTGATGTTTATCAGAGCAGCTGCCAGCTTAACTGATAGAAATCTCTAGTCTGTTACACAGTATTTATTTTGTTTACCTCCAATGATAGTGTAGCTTATCAATGCAGTAGCCTATCTTAGAGTTGGGTGGTCTGGTGGAGTTTTTCATTGCATTATTACTGTGAACATGTTCTAATTTTTACAAGTTATTTCAAGCAGTACAAACCTCTGATTATCTTGTAAATTGCACTCTCATGGTCTTCCTTTTTGTGGTTTTTAGTTTTGAACATTTCGAAATTCATTTGGATGCTTTGGGTAAAGTAGCAGTCTTGCAGTATGGGCCTATTTTTCAATATTGTCTGGACTATGTAATAACTAGGTTTTCGCCATAACTTGAATTACCATAATCAGAAACATATGATATGTGATTTACTAGGTTAATATTAGGCCTTTATGTTTTATAGTTCCCTCAATCTTGGCCAAGTTCAAACCTGTATGTATTATGTCTTGTTGGATGCTTGACAAAGTTTCTCAATTGAATTGATTAACCTGAGTCTGGAGCTGTATAATTCCTCTGCAGTATGCAGTCTGCAGTGTGGGTTGCATTTTTCTTATATACCTTCTCAAGCTTTTCTTATCATTGATCTTTTCATGTCTCCATTTGTTACTGTTTTTTCAGAGATGATATTGTCTTCAAAGATCCTCTCAATAAGTTTGAGGGTATTGATAATTATAAAAGGATATTCTGGGCACTGCGCTTCACTGGCCGAATCTTCTTCAAAGCATTATGGGTTGATATAGTTAGTATATGGCAGCCTGCTGAGAATCTTATCATGATTCGCTGGATTGCCCATGGCATTCCTCGAGTCCCTTGGGAGGGCCATGGTCGTTTTGATGGTGCTTCTGAGTATAAACTTGACAAGAATGGGAAGATCTATGAGCATAAGGTGCACAATGTTGCTATGAATCCACCAACGAAGTTCAAGGTCCTGCCGGTCCATGAGCTAATCAGATCACTTGGCTGCCCCTCCACACCAAAACCAACTTATTTTGAGACTTTATCTCAATCTTTGAGTGTTGCACCGTGTTATTTGAGATTGGCAGGGATAAGATGCTACCTTTCAATGTGCCATATGCTTTCCGTAGCAAATCTGGGAAAAGGATAGCATGGGGCTAGCATGATACTTCCAATTTTTTTCCCTTTTTTTGTTGTGATAGTATACCAAGTCACTGATGGGTAGTACTTACGATAACTGCTGTATATATATATATGTACAGTGTAACAGTGATTATTTATATAGAATAAAAGTTCCTGGACTTCTGGTTGAGGTGTACAAGCTGCTATGCTGCATATGTTTCTACCTTTACCCTGGCATCTGGGCTGCTAAATTTATCAACTAGCGAGCCAATTTGACAATCTATCCCTGGGAGCATCTTTTTTGTGATAGAGTTGATTGGGGGCATATCTGTGTCAACTCTGCATCTTATTTTGCATTGTTACGAATACTCAAAAGAATGGTTCAATTAGTCAATAGCCACAACGAATAAAGGTGTGGCAATGTCATCTACGGTGATATCCTCACAAAATAATCTGCTAAGTGGTGGCGGCATACCTGCATCGCTCCAAGTTCTTGAACAGCCCAGAGTACACGATCTTTAAGCTGTATCAGGAGCAAGGCCAATCATGAAACCGAATGAGAAACTGCAAAGATATTTAGGAGTTCATTTAACCAAATCTGAACAAGGAACGGAAAAAAGAGAGACAAAATTAGAAGTTCGTGAACGTGCATTATATGTATGAGGAAAAGTTATGCGAATTCATGCCTCAAAACTATACATACTATACCTGACAACCAACAGCGATAACCTGATCAGGGGACGCACACTTTTCTCTTTTTTTATCTCTATATCCAACATGATCTGCCGGACCAAAAATATTTGAGATGCCTAGCAACAAGCGGTCTACAAAATTCAGCTTGATTTGGAAATGGGAACATATGGCATTTTGTTAAAAAAAAGCCACATGTTACTGGTCCAAATTGCTCAAGCATAACCAGAGAAGCTAATATGGTCACACAGAATAATTGAACCCAAACAGGAGCCACATATTTGATATGAAGCTTGGCTTGTGTCCATTTCATCTTGTTTGTCACTGGAGAAAAGATTTGTCGTCCTTAAAAAACCTTCACCCCACGCTTGCACATGCTCCTAATGTCCAAGAGATGCTGGAGGAATAATGCATTTCCGATAAGAATATTATCTTCCAATAATTTGTAGCAAGACGTTGGACAAGCAATTCCTTGGCAATCTTCCCGCACCCATGAGCACACAAGTTGCTCCTCAGATATGCTTTCTGTAGACATTATACATGTTATATCTAAAAGAATTAACCAACAACAACTTGTGAATATGCCTATATTTCCCATTGTGAGGTGCCTCGTCAGCTGCTCAACTGAGCTACCTTAATCAGGAGTTCAGGACCGAACTTTTCCTTCCCCATGGTCAAGTTGCCTTGTGTATCTACAAACATGAAACAGTGGACTCAATCAGGCCAAGCCTCAGCCAGAGCCATCAGGTTTGTGAACCATGTAGGCATCAGCTAGTCGCAGAGTCGCTACTTGTTATGAAGCTGCAACACCGATGCAGACTGTTCAGAGGAAGACACAAACATTCCTACAGTCTGATGACATGAAAGAATACCACGAGCTCTCAATGGCACCTTCACTAGTTAAATTTCCTCCGGAAACACCTTAAAGGTTCCTCATGTTACTTTACGTCTTTACTAGCTACGATCCACTTCTGATAATCTATTAGGAACAATAAGAGAATGAATTTGAAGCTGAAATTTCCTCACCACCGAATTTAATTGAGTTTAAGTGCCAATTTTCCTTACCTCTCCATTCTAAATGGCAGTGTTTGATACGTGGAGGAAGGAGGAAGTGAAAACAACTGTATGGAGGTGGCAACGAGGCAGACATGCAATGAACAAAAATGGCAGTGGAGTGGGCAGCAAGGCAGGGATGGTGATGGGAGAGAATAGATGGCAGGGCAGGTTTGGCTGATTGCCATACTATATTGTTAATATTGGTTTATTGTGCTTAATTCAACTTAATTTTTATTAACCTTTTTTTCTGGCATACTGGGCACTAGCAAAATAAATGATAAGAATTTTGGTCAATGGATGTACAAGATACTTTTAGATCCATTTTTTCTTTATTAGAAGCACATAGGAAACACGTATTTACCCTTTTTATATCAAGTCCTGAAAATCACAATTTGAAAGCATATATTTCAAACAGTTCATAGTGATGATGCAGCTCAACTGTTGAAATTCAAATTCACCTCTCCTAATATACTATCACTCTATCAGAATTAATATCAGATAAATCATATAATTATAACAAGGGGGTGGTAACTATTGAGTTTTAAGTTTTAACTTCTAAATGTTTGCCAACATCAGTTCAATCCAATATCAGATAAACTGTAAAAAAAGTGTCCTACAAGCATTTATACAGTACAAATCTGTTCAGAGTTTCTACTCTGGGTCCAACATGGAAGCCCTCCATTCACTGTTTCTCATCATTTATTAGTTCACTGGATCCAACACGAATATGTTTTGGATATTGTCAAATTTTACTGCACCAAAACACACGGGACACTTTCCTAGTAAAGATAAATTCAACCATTTTTCAACGTGCTGAAACTATCATACAACTGAAAGTGTGGAAGTGCTAAAATTCAATGGAATGCATTGAAACTATTCCTGTGGATGCTTTTGGGAGGAATAGGATGTGATACCTTTATCTGCTTTGTCTATAGACAATTGACCCAGATAAGATTTTGTTATCCATCATCCACCCATCCATGTTAGGCTTACTGAAAGCATTATTCCCATGCATACTCTAATCCCAACATTCTTCCATCCACAAGCAGGGCGCGTAGAATCTGATACCATGCAGCAGGACATCACCTGCTTTGTAGAATCTTATGCCTGCATTTGAGGAATTTAGTCCCTAAAATTTACAAGTCTATAATCCTGCCAAAACACAGATGCACGAAGAAACACATCCCTTTCCCCACACATAATTTGTGTATACAAGAAGTGAGTATTTTGTATCATGTATTGTAGCCATAATGTTTAATCATAATGTACTGCAGAGACTAGAACAGATAGTTTTCTTGTTAGTTGGCTTTGTCTTAGATAAATATGGTGTGTTAGAGACAAGTTTAATCTTATGTCTTAAGCGGTTAAGCCGAGAGATTGTTTCTTAGGAATCAGGTAAACTCCATATGAAAGGATAGCAATTTGTCCGTTATGAACCAAGCACAAAGCAATTAAGCCCTTTCTGTCTAAAATGCTCTCATCCCCATCTATCTATCCCATGTTCCCACTCATCTAGAAACCTAATCTATCCTAGCCATGATGTGTGGCCTTCCTCTATAGTATCTAACTATCTATCTCATTATGAAATAACATTCACATCAGTGAAAAAACTATAGATCACAAACCTGAGCCCCAGCATGTTCATGATGCACTTTTTAGCTTAAAAGAGTTACCCACTCCATTACAAAATATATTAAGTTCTGCACAGAGATAAGGAAATACTTTAGTCACTCCGTTTGTCCTAACTAAATACTCCTTCGATAAATATAAGGTGCGATTTGATTTGGCAAGGCTTCCAACATTGAACTTTGACCATTAATTTCTTTTAGAATATATTATAACAATGAAGTTGACATCGCGTGAAAAATACTTTCAAATATGAACCTAATGATACACTTGTATGCCACTAAACATGCATGTTGGTAGACTAATCAAAAGTTACAAAGTTCAAATTTAGAATACGCCCATTGTATTTATCAACGGAGGGAGCATTTTAAAATGTTTCTTGGTCAAAGTTTGAATAGTGGAGTCACCATTCATCAGTTACATAGTAACTAATGGGCCTAATTGCACCTCTTATACTCTTTTATCCATCTTAAAAATCATTTTAAATTGAGCCATGAAATAGTGGTATGTAGAAATAGAAATATCAAGCTTTATAACACACATTACTTGGCGCACGCATGGCTATCCTTTTTATCTCTCAAGCTAGTTTTTGGAATTATCAATGGGTGCAAGTGGGTCAACCCGCCACCTATAGGCCATTTAAGTGGGTAACCCATGGGTTGGTACACTTAGGCCCTATTTGTTTCAGCTTGAGATTATGATAATCCAGCTTATAAAAATAAGCTGAGTTGAACCAGCTTATTGGATTATTATAACCTACACCCTAGATTATAATAAGTCAGCATAATAAATTGGCTTGTTTGTTTCAGCTTATGGAAATAATCTAGATTATCATAATTCTAAGCTAAAACAAACAGACCATTAGTTGGCTTATAAGTAGGTTCACGGGTTGACCCACTTACACCCCTATTAATTTGAGGATGAAGAGAAAACAACAGCATCAATGTATGGGAAAGTTTGAGAAAAAACATCATTAATTTATACTGAAAAACTAAACTTGAATATATTAAAATCATCTATTTTGTTGCAGAGGGATTACTGAACAGAAGAATCCATGATCAAAGTCAATTGGAAAATACAGTAACCAGAAATTACCAGAAATTTCTCAACTGGCATATCCCTGGTAGGCAATAAATCAATTAAATTCTCTGATCACCCCAAAACTCCAAAAGTTCATTCTGGAGTCATTAAGTTGGTCTCTAATGGATCTAAGTAGCCAAGTAGGTTGCTCATTTGGTGGAGAGACTGAAACCGACTACATAATGATAGCTCATTGTAGCATCCATCCAAAGTGAAGATTTCATGCATATAAAATGATCTGTTCGAAACATGTCCATTATCATGCAACATGAACCTGGCAAAACAATACACTGTAAACTTGAAAGTCACCAACAGGTAGCTAGCATTATTTCAGATGATATATTCCAATTCTCTATCAACAACTACATTATTGACAAGAGCATCTGGACATCTTATGTATTAATATTTCCAATAATTTTATTCTCCTTACGTGACGCTATGCTGGCTATACCGCCCTTTCATCTACTTGTATGGTTGCACCACCATCCTTTTAAACTTTCAGCAGAGCTATATATACCCTCCATCCATCCATAAGACTCTACACTTCAACAGCTCAACCAAAGCATACAACAGTAACACCAGCGTCATTGATCCCTTTTGTACAAACTCTAGAGTTGTTGCTTAATAGACACTCTGAGTTAGAGAATGAATGGAAAGAAGGGTAGTATAAGGATTGACATCTGCCTGACACCAAAAAATGTGGTGCCAGAAGGTGCAAAGAAGCCAACCACTAAAGGACTGTCCCCAAGGAAATGGCTACGTGATGTCTGGGACTTCGCTAGACAGGATACAAACAGGGTTACCTTCGCACTCAAAGTAGGCCTTGCTTGCCTCCTTGTGTCACTGCTCATACTCTTCCGTGCACCCTATGACATCTTTGGAGCTAACATCATCTGGTCCATCCTCACTGTTGCTATAATGTTCGAGTACACTGTTGGTACGTATCATCCCTATGCATTAATAGCTAGTTAAGTCTGCTGCTTGTAACATTATGAACAACATATGGACATCCTATATTTTGTTCAGATGAGCATTACAGTATGAGAAAATATTTATGATTGATAGGCACTAATAGTGTTATTGAATTGTAGGTGCAACATTCAATCGCGGATTTAATCGGGCCCTCGGAAGTGTACTTGCTGGAGTATTTGCAGTAGTCATTATTCAAGTGGCTATGTCTAGTGGCCACATCGCAGAACCATACATCATTGGTTTCAGCATATTTCTTATTGGTATGACTTAAAGCTGATCAGTATTAAACATTAAGATATGACATAGGAAATCTATATAAGTCATGATTTTATCCATTCATATTGACAAGGAATTAAGGAAACCAAACTAGAATTTTTCTTTGTGTTAACTTTGAATTTCTTCAATCTTCTTAGTCTGCAATATCATATGTAGGTGCTTTAACATCATTCATGAAACTATGGCCAACACTAGTTCCATATGAGTATGGTTTTCGAGTTATCCTATTCACCTATTGCTTGATCATTGTATCGGGCTACCGCATGGGAAATCCCATCAGGACTGCAATGGACAGACTCTACTCAATTGTGATTGGAGCCATAATAGCTGTTCTAGTAAATGTCCTTATTTGCCCAATATGGGCAGGGGAACAGCTGCACAGCGAGCTAGTTAACAACTTCAACTCTCTGGCAGATTCCTTAGAAGGTTTTTCCTCACCATCATAGTCTTTGTGGTGACTTCTTGTCAATCACTGTTGAGAGCACATAACACATAATTATTTTCTTTTCTTATTGCAGAGTGTGTGAAAAAGTATCTAAGTGATGATGGCTCCAAACATCCAGAGTTCTCAAAGACAGTCATGGATAACTTCCCTGATGAACCGGCATTCAGGAAGTGCCAAGCTAACTTAAATTCGTCTGCAAAGATTGACTCTCTGGTGACTTCTGAGTTTCATGTACTCATTATGCATTACAATCAACAACTTAACATCTAACATTTTGCCATCAACATGGTGGTTAATTTTCCAGGCAAATTCTGCTAAATGGGAACCACCACATGGGAGGTTCAAGCACTTCTTTTACCCGTGGGCAGAGTATGTGAAAGTTGGCAATGTTCTTCGGCACTGTGCCTACGAGGTGATGGCTTTACATGGTTGTGTGCACTCAGAGATTCAGGTACCACACTGATTATCTCTGCATCTTATGTTCTTGCGATAGACTTATTCTGATCCACTGCCTAGCTACAGTTCCATAGCTACATCAGTTATTTCAAGATATATAATTCTCAGCAAAGTGTTTAATGGAAACATAATAGAATAGTATATAAGAATTATATGTAGTGAGACAAGATACTCAGATGCATACGCGAATACTCTTAGTTGATCCTAGGTAACAAGTGACACAATGTGCTACTTCATTTGATGCCTTCATTGGGACCTTTACATGCATCCTGTTAGCGCTTTCTCCTAGTAGTGGAAAACACTATATTCTCATTCCATGATGCAATGCAACACAATATACTCAAAAGGGCAATAATCATGCTTCATCCAAGGACCAGCAAGAAGCATACCTAACATCTGAGGGATGTTGTGATCTCTTGAAGGACATCTTAGTAAATGATAAACAGTCAACACTGAACACACCATCACCATGGTTCATATCTTCAGCGGATCAAACTCTTGATAGTTCAATTTCACCATAGAAGGGGTCATGTCACCAGTTCCCTGCATATATGCAAAATACCTGAGGACCATGATAACAATTGATCAAATCAGACGTTAATACTTTACATCGCAAAAGAAAGCCAAACACTTTGGCTGGTAAAAGTAACACAGGAAGTATCTGAGATTGGCAGCGCTATGGCTAATCACATGGCGCCAGTGTGCCTGCCAGAGTATGTGCCCACACCAAGCAGCAACAACGACGCAGACGTGGAGGCTGAGTTGTACATAGGATTGCCCGGCACGGAGCACTCCTCCAACCAGGAAACAGGTCAAGTTCAGCTCATAAGAATAATCAAGCTCTCTATATGGATGCACGAAGCCCAAGCATGCATGCAGTTCAGTGGGTAAATTATTCGCATTAGCTGTGTGTACTATCTTCCATTTTAGATAATGGAATAAAATTCTGGTAAGTAAACATGCACGGGAAACAGACCAAAAGACTGTAGATCTTTGCAAGATCTAGAATCGAAATGCGCAATATTTACTTTCATGATAAGGATAATTTTCTGATTCTTAGTTTCATTTCCTAGAATAGAAATATAATGGTGATCGAGATCACCTGAATACGATAAATGGCCTAGTTATTTCCAGGAATAGAGTTCATTGAATTATTTTGGGCCTGTAAGCCCCTAATAAAAGGATAGATTCTAGTTTCCAACCTTGGGGAGGAATTCTAATTGAAGGGAAGGGAAGTTGGGAACCGATGACAAAGAAAGTCTCATGTTTCTCCTCTGAAAATGCATATAGTAGTCTCATGGGCCATCGCTGATGGGACAAAACCAGTGGTTAGGCAAGCGTCCATTGTTCATGGTGTTGCAATGAATCCAGTGGATCATCTTCATGGAGGAGGTGAGGTGCTCACGAAAGGAGGTAGACCTTCAGTGTCACCTTGGGGAAGCCCACCAAAGCAAGATTTCGGGAAGTAAAATGGTGATGGGGATCAGTTGAGTGAGGATAATTGTATTCTTCGGAGAATCGGCTGAAGGAAAATTGGCATAAAATAGGGTGGTTTGTGGAAGAATTGGGTTCAATTCCCTTTATACATGATGTGGCGAAAAATACTGATATGACCTACAAAGTTTTTGAGCAGTGCAGGAAAAGACAAAAAAATAATGCCATGTGCTACAAGACGACAAGCCAATCAACAATGCACACCAATATGACGAGCAAAACTTAACAAGATACAACTTGCTTGAGAAAGAAATTCATAAATGAAATTGTTGAAAAGTATGCATTTCCTCATGATACCCTGAGTTATGTTAACTTGCATTTGCATACATTCTGCTGTGTTTCTATAATATCCGATCAATAAAAATAGTATAGTCAACATGCTCTTATCCTTAATTTGCATATAATACTAGTCCTTGTATTCTTGCAGGCCCCATACAACCTAAGGTGTGCCTTCAAGTCTGAGATCTTAGATGCCACAAACCAAGCTGCAGAGCTATTGCGTAGTTTGGCAAAGGATTTAAACAACATGAAGTGGAGACTTCAAACTAGCCTACTTACGCATGTTCATGTCTCAACCGAGCGTCTGCAACACTCAGTTGATTTGCATTCCTACCTGTTCACCGCAAGTCAGGAGGACAATTCTAACAAGCCACAATTGAAACTCTCAAGGGTTGTGTCTTTTGACATCGAGGATTTCAAGAAACTATCTAGTGAACAAGAAAGTAAGGTAACTGAAAAGACACCACCACCATTGCCTGCACCACTGCAAGTTGAATCCTACCATGAGATGATGAGAAGGCAGCAGAGGAGGCTGCATTCGTGGCCTTCCAGGGAGGTGGATGATTTTGAAGATGATGAAAATGTTGTCTCTGATCTAATTCCAAGGATGTGTGCACTTGAAAGCACCACAGCACTGTCCCTTGCGACTTTCACATCACTATTGATTGAATTTGTTGCTAGGCTTGACCATTTGGTTGAAGCTGCTGAGAAGCTGGCTACGATGGCCAGGTTCAAGCAGCAGACTGCAAACTAACCATTCAATGATACTGACAGATTAAAGATTAGCATAGATACAGGGTATAGAACTAAGTGCATACTTATCATTCTTTCAAAAAGCGCATGCTTATCTACCTAAAAGCATCCACTGATGTTAAATTGTTGTTTATTCTTTCTTATATGAGAAAGAGGAAAAATGTGCTTACTTACTGATATTTGCTGGTGGATGTATGTAATGTAACAGAAAATATAACTGTTAACATCTTCTGTGAGATCTTGCCTAGCAAAGCTGGGTAATTCCCCTAGACAAATCTTTTTAGAACAATCAGAATTGTTTAATTCTCTGGAGTCACTTTGTCAGAGTCGGTATTGTCTATCAACGGAGAAGACCCAGAGATGCACGGCAGGATAATGGTTCAGCTCTAGCCCATGCATGTGCATGAAGGACTGGGTTGCCAATAGGTTTCGTATTAGATTAGGAGTTCTGCTTGCTAGTTGTCAGGATAGAGTCCATATCAGATTAGGTTTAGTAGCAGATAAGGAGTATTGGTTAGGATTTCCTTATGAGTCGTATCAGTACAGGATTAGAAGTATTTGTTAAGATTTCCTCTAGCACATAAGATGTATAAGCACTATATATATCAGAAGTATTTAGGAATAAAGGCAAGCAAGGTTTAGTCTAATTTCTCACCCTATTCTCTGTTTCCTCACCCCCCTTTCCCTGCCAAACAGGCAATCCTACCGCTGCCGAACAGGCAACCCTAGCTTGGCAACACGGAACGCCCAGGTTCCAGGTTGCCGAGACCCAGACCTCCCACAACACACCCATATCCCATCCGTTCCCAACCTTCCACTCATCACACACATATGGCATAGTTCTGCCAGCGTTACCATTGTGTAGCCAACAACAAAAGTTCCATATGAGTTGTTTGCACCACACTTCTTCTCCAGAGACTGTAGATCTGTACAGATTGGCTTATTGGGCTAACTCACAACCAATGTATTTTCCGTTCAACTAAACACTGATGGAACAAACCAGAAACAGTATAATACTACGTCAATGAATGATGGAAGGCAAGGCATATGCTCAGTAATTCGTTCTGTGTGCAATCGTACTATGACGAGGAGAGCATTATGTAGAAGACAAAGTAGGTTAGCTAGAACCTTCACATCCAAGGAGCAAACACAACCTAGCAAATGCAAACAAAACGCGTCAAGTTACCAGGACATCGGCATCCAAACTAGACGAGGACAACAAGAGAATCCACACAGGCATAACGCCGAGCACCTGGTGCGCCCTCCAGGAGAGCGGCGGGCGGATGCCTCAGACCCCTCCCGGCGAACTCCACGTCTTCCTCCACCCAAGGGTGGCCCCCACGGCGACCGCTTGCATCGACCGATGCACCGACGGGCCAAAGCGATGGCCGGCGCCGTGGGGACGGATTGCACGCCGCGTTCATCGAGCTCGTGGCGCGAAACGGCCGTCGTCGCCATCGCCGCCGCCGCCGACGCCGCCGACGACGACCTCCGCGTATCATGGCATCGATGTCACGCAGCAGTTGGTTGGGCCGGGCCGAGAGAGAAAAGGCGCACGTGCTTGGGCCCACGTGCGGAAGCGAACCACCCGACCCGTTCGAACTCTATCCACTTCCAACGACCGAGAGGACGCAGCGCATCTTCCCCTCCCCGTCGCGCCCCGCAGCCACCGCCACCACCGCACGCACCGCGGCGCCATGACCAGCGTCGCTTCCTCCTGCTGCTCCTTCTCCTCCACCTTCTTCGCCTCCTACGCACCCCGCTACCAGACGGGGGCGCCTCGTCCGTCTCTCCGCCAGCCGCCGCGGCGCAGCGCCAGGCAGCAGGGCCGATCGGTACGTGCTGATCGTCCGGTTCTTCCGCTTCACCCATTGAGCGGAGGCAAGAGGGACCTTCAATGTCGTATCGGAGGGACTGACGTGGACTGTCGGTGCAGGTGCTGAGGTGTCTGCCGAATTGGGACTCGGACAATCTTGGTAATCGTGCCTCGGACGAGAAGGGGGCTGAACCGATCAGCCGGGGACCGGGAATATCCAGGTCGTTGGGCGCGTCGTGCGGGCTCGCGTTCGCAGTGGTGGCAGGGGTGCTCATGCTCCAGGGGTCGCAGCAAGCTCTGGCCGGCACGCAGTTCATGGGCCTGCAGCCGGCGGATGTGCTGGGGGATCTCGGTGACATCAGTACAGGTTTTGCATCAGTTAGGAGATCTTCCACTACCCTTTGATTGCTTCCCCACTTCTGTATTTCAATTATTCTCAACTGTTTATCCTCACGATACTTATGCATTAATCGATCATTGATCCTTGTATCCAAATGTCAAATCTTCATTTCAGGCTTTTCTGTTGATCTTCTTTTCAGAGCTAGGGGACAGAACATTCTTCATCGCGGTAAGTACTATCCATATATAGAGTGACGTTGTTTTTCCACAACTTGATTTTGTAGGGTTCTTCTTAGTGTGCTTACTGCTTATGTAACTTGCCCAAATCGCATCCTTGTGCTGAACTTCGTACTTTACAGTACGAATGAAACACGGATTTAACAGTGTGTCATGGTAGTTATTACCGGTGTTCCAGTTAGAAAATTCAGAGTTCAGTTGTACTGGAAGTGAGTATCTGGACCTATTACATGTGTATTTTGTATTTAATCCATATTGGAATGTTGAACTTGAAGCCTACAATATTTTGGTGCTCCACCAATATATCGGGCTAATTTGAAGTAAGAAATGGCTGATGTCAATTGCTTTGTGACACTATATTAAACGGTTTTAAAGCCATTGCATGTCATTCTTTGAGTGATGTATAGAAATTTAAAGCGTGTGTGAGATATTAGAAGGGTGCCATAATACAAACTAAGAAAATAGTCTTAGAAGATAGGAGGGACCACACTCATGGGTAGTTTAAGGCCTCTCAGTTAGTGATATGTTTTTTTATGTTTAGGATATATATCAACAGATATTGATTAATTCTTCTACGTTTTTTAATGAAACCCTTCAATAGTACTTCAACAAATTTTCATTTCATGAGAAGATTGTTTGGTTTCAGAAGCTGTGTGACTTATTTTACTATACAAATAATTTGGTAGTTATGTACACTAAATTGAATCACTTATAAATGCTGCAGTTGCATGTGTTTCAATAGGCACTTTTAGCAGCTAGAAATCTGGGAGCAGTCATTTTTCTTGGCACATTTGGAGCACTTGCGTAAGTACAACGATTGTATTCTTGTACTTTCTATATGTGCTCATAACTAGAGTTAAAAGTATACTTTGAAGTATCACTCTTTTATCTTAATATATATGATTTATGAAAATATGACAGCATGGCCCTTTTTGGTGATTAACAGGGTAATGACAATTGTTTCTGTAGTTCTTGGACGAGCATTTCACTATGTTGATGGCATAATTCCATTCAGGTAACTGTACTTGGTGTAGAAGAGGATCTTCTGTTTGCTGCTCTTAATTAATGTACCTCTTGGGATATGCAGTTTTGGTGGTACAGATTTTCCAGTTGATGATTTTCTTGCTGCCTGTCTCTTGGTAAGGAAAATATTGCACATTGTTGTTCCTTGCTCACATGTTGAAACATGAGCTTAGGATTTGTGAAAGAAATTCAAGTGTACGTATGGTTATTACTCATGCATTCCTATTTGAGGTTAACTTTATCATTCTAAACAAGATGAAATGATTTCAGGTTTACTATGGAGTTACTACATTACTTGATGCAGCTTCAGGTGATGCAGAAAAGATGAATGAAGAGCAAGAGGAGGTAGAACATCAAAATTTGAGATATTAGCTTTAGTCAAGTCAATTATTAAGTTTGAGTAAAAAAAAATCATTGTCTGGATGCAAGAAAGATCTCTTTACTACTGATTGGGATAGTGGCAAAAAATATTATGTTTATCAAACATTCATATGCTAATATCATGTAATTTAGTCCATGTGTTTTGTTTATGATTAATATAATAAATATAAATAAACAGATATTGATCAATTCTTTTGCATTTTTGTTTCTAATGAAACCCTTCAACAGTACTTCAAAAAATTCCATTGCATGATTAGCAGAACAAATAATTTTCAAAAGATGTATTGTAAAAGGGCAGGCACTCATGGACTTTCATGAAAATATTACAAATAAATTATATTCTCCTAGCAAATTGATCTTGCTGCAGTTGTTTGGTACATATGGTAATATGCTTTCCTTTGATCCTGTTTCTATCTGATAGTGGAACTCCTTTATCATACGATATTAAACAATGGCAGGCTGAGCTAGCAGTTTCAAAATTTTCTGGAAATGGTGCGGGGATCATGTCTGCTGCCAGTACTGTTGCTAGCACATTTGTTTTGGTTTTTATCGCTGAATGGGGTGATAAATCATTTTTCTCTACCATTGGTAAATCCTCTTACTGTTATTTTTACATAAGGATGAGATTTGTCTTATCACAGCCAACATCAATAACAGTTTCCTTACAGCACTTGCGGCGGCATCATCTCCTCTGGGTGTGATTGCAGGAACACTTGCTGGTCACGCCCTTGCAACGTTGGTAAGATAAGTAGACGTGATAATGGTTGAGATTATTCAACCAAAAACTAGCACTAATATGCAAACACTCTCACAACAACTTATTGATGACTAAAATACATAAGCATCATATCATTGGTATCCTGGTAATTGTTTATTTCTTTGATCACCAATGGGTTACTTGATCCATTGTCACGTGTCTTGCAAGTGCCCACTTTAGCTGCTTTATATTATCCAGTCTTAGTCAGTTTTACTCCTTTTGAGTACAATTGGGTCAAAACTCAAAAATGATATTTTCAAGTTACTCCACTAACCAAAAGAAAGTATGTTTTATGGATCATAAACTCAATAAGCAGCAAGTGCATACCAAGCTGTGTCCCTCTTGCTCATTTTCATAATATTATATGTTTCTCTTTTTAGGAAATTTAACATTAACCAATTTCTCTCCCCCCAGATCGCAGTTCTTGGTGGCTCTTTGCTAGGGACTTTCTTGTCTGAAAAGGTAAAGTTATTCTACCAAAGCGACCGGTTCCCCCATGTAACTTGATTTGGCCTGACCACCTGATGGTTTCAGCCCCGTGTTTAAATTGCTAGCAATTTATCTTTTAAGAATATGCTAGAGATATGTGACTTGGGTTTCCATTCGTTTGTCATTCTGATTCTCCATCTCTTAATACATTAGATATAATAGAATTTGAAGGGAATCTTTTTCCCTTAACAAACTATTGAGTTCCATCCACTGATGAATTCACACTCAAGATTCAGCTATTGGGAAAAGGTGGGCCGAAGTCACACATCACCACATACATATTTTGTATATATGGTGTAGAGTATAGCCGTATAGGTATTAATGCTTGCTGCGTTATATTTGAACTATATAGGAAATAAGTGATTGCTAGCATACTGACGAAATTAAGATTAACCTTTGCACCATTTATCTTCACTGAAAAGAATCGACCTTGTGCAGATTATAGCATATATTGGAGGGAGCCTCTTTTTAGCATTTGCTGCCGTGACGCTAGTTGAGATCGTGAG
Organism: Zizania latifolia; assembly: GCA_000418225.1. Classification (NCBI taxonomy): domain Eukaryota; kingdom Viridiplantae; phylum Streptophyta; class Magnoliopsida; order Poales; family Poaceae; genus Zizania; species Zizania latifolia. The sequence goes on from KE371900.1 coordinate 28,647, forward strand.
TTAATGACTTAAGGAGTTTTAAGATTTGTGAACAAATTACTTGACAGATGTACAGCGAATACAGCATTTGGTGACAGGTTGCTTTTGCCACATTGTTAAAACAATCTCAATCTTGATTGTTATAATGTTGCACTGATTTGTTATTAATCTTGATTTTCCACAGGAACTTCAGTGTTCACATGGAACACAATTGGCCTGCATCGGATGATATTCTGTTGCCGGCCAGAAATTCTACTTCCATACCCACACCATTACTTTACCAATGAGATTGGTAATCAATTTCAGAAGTCACGACATGTCAGGTTTCAGGTGGAATGTGATATTACGAGAAAATGTTTTTTCAGAACTCTTATTTTTAACCTTTACTCCCATCCAGAGCATTGTAAAGTCAGACCACACTGATTTGGAAAGGATGGCAATGGAGATTCGAAAACCAATGGATAATTACCCCGTTAGGGGATGTGTATAGGTTAATTCCTCCATCATTGTTCCACGTTCTGTTAATGGAGAAAAACAATACCCAATAGGTGAGCATGTGTGTATATGATTTGGTAATACTCATAACCGTGTCCCAATGTGTACTGGCAATTACCTACATGTTAATTATAATCCAACTAGTCGACCAAATTAGGCCCAAAATAGATGTATTGTCTAGCCCAATTACTAACCCTAGAGCCACTAAACCCTACATCCCACTCCTAGATACTATTTAACTTAGGTTTGTTGAATTAGATACATTATGCTCTATGGTTAGATTTATAGCTCACCTTCTCTCAAATATGTGCTCTTTACTTTTGTTGTCTTGCATTATTGCCTTGTTTGTGTAGATTAGTGAATTATTTATTTGTTTTGTACTGTACTTCAGTTATTCAGTTGTTTGCCCTGCTTTGTGGGTCAGGTTTAGGTTACCAACTGAGTGTATTTTATCCATGTGGCTGTGGGTATAGGGAAAAATTGATACTATTGCCTTCCATCTACAATATTTCATGCACTAGCCTGTTCACTGCATGTTTAAATTGATGAGGAAATGAGGACATGTAATTCAAAGTCCCCCTCCCATCTACGCTCCAAGAACTCTAGGACATGACTCCGTGGGCGGCAATATGTTTTATTAGGGGGGAAATATGCTTATGAAGTTGTACAAAAGTAGCAATTGATGCCGTGAGTTATCCAGAGAAAAAAATGGGCTCCAACCAGCTGAAATGAATGCAGGCCGGAGCATAACATTGGATGGTAATTACCATTCACTAAAGAAAAATACACGGTTATGTAACTTATGTTCGACTGAATGGCACATAGGCTGTTACAAAATCTGAAGTTCTGAACCCATCTTTGGGCTACAAATAGGAAAAGAATTGGGTATACTGGCCAATCTCTTACTTGAAGAACCAAGCTAATCTGGTTACTAGTTTCACAGCATACGGAACACTCGTACTGCATCTCTGTTCATCGGATTCCCCTTGTAGATGGTCATCGTCTCCTCGTCGAGATCAACCAACACGGTGCACAGAGTGTACAATGTTGGACCTGCAGACAACAGACTCATGTTAATGTCACAACCTTAAATTCTTCCCTAGTCAATAACATCATGCAAGAAAAAAAATGTAAGGTTCATCCGGAAATTAAAACTGATTCAGCAAAAAATCATATGAAAATTCCTATGTACCAAGGAGGCACTGATCACAGACCCGACATGAAGATGGGGTACTTGACATCAGCCGTGTCGCCGAGGAGCGAGAGCGCCTTCTCCTTGGAGTCCGGCGAGCACTGCGCCGCTCTCCTCTCTCTGCTCATGGAGTTCTCGTCCTGCACCTTCATGTTTTCATCCACATAGGTTTACTCATCGATCATGGAAGCCATGGAGGAGGAGATGGTTGCTGCTCGCAGCTAGCTAGCTGCATACCTGCTTGATCTGGAGATGGCGGTACATGTTGGCGTGGAAGAAGGGCGCTGCGCCGGCCTCTCGCACGGCGAACCGGTTGCCCGAGGCGGTCTCGACGTTCACGATCCTCCGGCTCCGGACGTCCATCAGGTTGTAGCTGTGGCCGACGGAGATGTCCGGCGAGCAGATCCTCTGCTCCGTTGACCAAATCACACGCTCAATTAATTTGCGACTGAATTATATTGCTGCTGAAACTAGCAGTGATCGATATGAAATGGGTCGTGTGCATTATATCTGTGGTTACATGCATGGCGTCGTCGAGGCTTCTCGCTTCGAGGAGGTCACGCGACACGAAGTTCCTGGCGATGGCTCCGGCGACGATCTCGCCGTGCGCCGGCGGAACCGAGTCGAGCGTGAACGCCTGACATTGGCACCGCTGTTAAAATGGTTGGATACCTGAAGAAATGGAAGTTCAGAGGGATAAATCATGGCGCTGCTGCCACCTACCACTCCGTTGCTGTTGAACCCGAAGGCGCAGCTGGGGAGCTCGCCGGCGTAGGTGTAGGCGGTGAAGGACGACGAGCCGTCCGGCGACGTGGCCTTCACCACGTAGCTGAAAAGCACGAGAGGGCTTTCAGTCATTCACTCATTCAGCGCAGAACGGTTGTTCGTCAGAAGGCTGCAGGCTACGTACGTGTGGCCGAGCAGCGCGACGTTGGCGTCCTCGTTGTGCGCGGCGATGGCCGTCGACTCGCTGACGACGAGGACGTCGGAGCAATCGTCGTCAGCTTCCTCCTCCCGGTCATGATCCTCCTTCGGGATGAACGGCAGGATCTCCTTCCTGAAGTTGACCAGAATTACCTGTTTCCCCACATGACACGCTGACTCAGTTCCAGTCAAACATATATGTGTCACTGACACGTGGCGTAGGAGCGGTATATTGGTGACTTGGCATGATCACAATATACGTATAAAGAAATCTACGTAAACATACAGCATGCTTGCAATAAATGCTAACTAGCTGAATTTCTCGAGCAAATTGTGCAGAGCTCGAATAAATTAGAGCTGTATTTGACATACAACTTTACCTCTATTTCTTAAAAATTTTAGATAGGTACTTCTTCTATCTCTTAACTATTTATTTTTTGATAAAATTAATAAGTGATTACTAAGAGTAAAAAAACACTCACATCATTAATAAGAAATAATATTAAAAATAAAATTTCTTAGTTTACGAACAGTAAGAAAGTAAATTCTATTTTGAACGGAAAAAAAAGTAAAATATGGTATTCACCAACATGTTAGTTCAGCTAGGCAAGTGAATCACACGGTGAAGTAGGGCAAGAGGGTAAAATTTACATGTAGGAGTGGGACCCCACTGCCGTCCGCCGTCCCCACCAGCTCGTCCCAGTACCGCGGGTACCTCGCGCTGTTGGCGGCCCGGAGGGCAGCGAGGAGTGGCTCCGCCTGCGCCGTGGACGCGAACGGGAGCAGCTGCTGCCGCAGCACGAGGTCCCTGCTCATCCTGCTCCTGATCACCTCGCCGAACCTCTGCCCCACGGCGACGCCCAGCGCGTACCCGCCGCAGCACCGCCCGGCGTCGAACACGTCCAGCTCGCCGGCGGCGCCCGCCGCGCTGCCCATGGGTAACAGACGGTCTGAACTCTACACTCTGAAGGTGTGTGATTCCTGCGTGAAATGAGCAATCTTTTGGTGCCTTATCTCCAAGTCGAGTGACTTCCAGGTTAATGAGTACGACTTGCAGTTAATGGGCTTGATGAAAATTTATGCACTTCTTGGCCCAGTTTGTGATTAAGCCCGGCCTATCATTGAAAGAATTGTCCAAAATACTGATTAGTCTCAGCAAGATGATCCCACTGGTAATCTGCAAGCTACTAAATTAGTACTCGTACAGTCGTACTAGTATAATCTTCTCCGATGAGCTGACAGCTCAAAGTACAGATTAAATCATTTCATGCACCAACGCTGGACAAAGTTCACCGACCAATCCCAGAAAAAGTTACACACTCTCACATTTGTATACGGCCACTTTTTTGATCAAAAAGAAAGAATCCAGCTGCAACTTTCAGATCCACAACCGCAGTCATCAACCATAGTACCGCGGAAAAACTGTAATCCTAAATTATTTCTTACGCTAACCACTCGACATTTAGTCCACATGATGAGACATCACCTGATCATAGTGTCGGAGTCGGAATTAAACCATTTCTCATCTGCTCTAAGAATCAAGAAACCATTGCAGATAATTACTCCTACTAACTAAAATACATCCAGACTTTCAGTGTTCAGAATTTCATATGCCTGTCCAGTCTGCATTGCAAAGAAAGAGAGGGAGAAAAAAATATTCTTCTAAGCCAATAGAATATGAGCACCAAACTACAAAGCCCTAATTTAAAAGAGGGTTTCATTCATTGGGAAAGGGAGCAGCCCTTGGAATTTGGAGATGGCCACATCTGAGGGCAGTTTTTAAGTGCATCCAATGGAGCTTAAAGTGGTTAAGAAATGGAGTTTCAGAGGTTGCAGACACGAGGTGGAGGGAGATGGGGGCCGGCAGGCCTCCACATGCACTGTGCACCTCTGTGAGTTCCAACTCCTCTGCTAGCTACCTCAGCTGCTGCAACTGCTGCTGCCGCCGCCTTTGGCAACTTTAGGGTTAGGGTTTCACACCCCGACAAGTGCCACCTCTCTCTCACACGCACTCTGACCTCTTGGTCTTTTGGTGCAGGAGGAATGGAATCTCTAGCTCTTGTCTTCTTGGCAAGTTGCAGAGCAGCCATACATTCAGGTTCCCAACGACGGTGAGCTGAGCTGCTAAGGTTGCAGCGAGAAACCGGGAATACTTCTCTAGCTCCATGCAGAATTGCAGAGGGTCTCCTCGGCTTCCATGGTCTGAAACTGAAAGTAGAAGAACCGTCCACAACCTGAAGCGAGTGTGTGCGTGACTGTTTTTCAACCACTACATCTGCAGAGCTCTGCAGTTAGCTCTCCTTAATCTGTCGAGCTGCAGTGCACCTGCCATTTGGATGAATGTCAGTTAACGATACGTCATATACTAGCATTTTGTCATCCATTTATTTCCTGACAGTTTGAGCATCTCTCTTGAGGCCGGTTGTGCCCTTGACACAGCAGGAAAATGGTTTCGAGCTTTTGGCCATGTTAGGAAAATATGCTATTGAGAGATAGTTCAGAAGCCTTCCTTAGAAATTCAGAAGACAATGCAGTGCTCAGATTCTTGCAGTTCAGATCGAATCCGAGAAACATGCTTGCAGTAAAGAATGACACGGCCGTTTGTTACATTTGTTTCTTGGAAAACCGAATTATCGCACCACAACACAAAGCATTAGCAACACATAATTTATTTGACCTAATAATTAATTAACGAAGCATGCATGCAGTCACTAATCAATAAAGCTCCACACAAAATTTCCCAATCTGCTTCTCGTCCTCTGTTTCCCAAGCAGACTTGTACATCGATCATCGACTTCTGTCAGATTTTCAATAGAAACGAGAACTTGTAAAGAAAAGGCAGTGCCGCTCACATAAGGCTCTAGCAAACGGTGCATGCATTATCTCTCATGATGGTAACTCTCGCAGGAACAATATAATTTCGGTGATAATTATAAAACAACTTAGTGGTTATCTGAATGATATGAAACAAACATGTTTTACAACATATGATGAAGACTAAGCCTGTCAGTTGCTGGCAAAACTAAGCCTCTTGTAGTACATATTGTCGGATCACCGATTGCATACCTGCATTCGCCTCAGAAAATCGTACAAAAGATGTGAATTGATGGAGTAAGAAAAGGAGGATTAACAAGCTAGCAAAACGATGATACGCATGACTAGATATGGCACCAGTGCATGCATGGAAGTCTATTTGCATCAATCAGCAACGTAGCTTTACAGATGCCCACACATTGCAATACGCAATGGAGCAACGCACTAATGTGTATACATCGAGTCAAGTAAAAAACAAACATAAATTTCTGTGACAATTGTTTCGTACTTTCATAAACGAGATACTATTCTTGCAACTGTTGTCCGAACAGTGTTTGTTGAACATTACAGAGAGCTGTTTCAACTATAATTAGTGCATCATAAATATATTTTTTCTAAAATAATGACATAGAATATCAACAAGTATAACAACACTGACTCACTTTTACTTCACAGATTGTGTTCTGTACAATTTTACAACACCAGATTTGTGTCAACAAGTGTAGCACCAGTCATGACTTCATGGCTCATGCATAATAACCAGCCACAATATTTCAGCTCAGTTCTATCGAACATCCAAACACAAGATCAACCTATGATCACCTGATATATATCATACTGGAAGAGCCAAGAGGAATCAGTGAAATATTTGCCTACCTGATGCTTATGATTTAGGTTAAATGGAGAACAAGCTATAACAGGTCCTAACAGGAACATTATCTAAAATGTACTGGCTAAACAGGTAGTAGTTCCATTGAAAACTAATTACTGACAGAAAATGTCAATTCGTAAATACAGATTTACCACATTTCTAGTAGTCTAAACAAGTTGTCATTATTTTTGGGAAGATATCTAACACTCCCTCGCTAAACAAACTAAATCAAGACTGGATATCACACTTTACAAATCAACTAGACAGGCATGCATTCGATATAGATAAAAGATTGTGGGGAACATGTGAAGCAATATAGATCATAAACACCTGTGCATGAATCACAAATCTCACCATGCTAAACCTTTGGGAAATCAACTTGTTTTGGGGCCGAGAGGAAAAAAACTATTGGGAATCTTGATCCAATCAGAGGTGTCCATGCTCCAAAAGCAAGCACCGGCAAGCACACGTCCAATCACTAATTCACCAGTTGCATGCCAAGTTCCAAAGCAAACAGGGAAACTGAAAGACGTCTCACTGTTTGCACGAACCGATGTGAGATTCCCATCTCCCCAGACACGCACACTAGATGACCAGATAGTCCACGGCAGTGCACACCACTTCAATGGATCACACTCGAAGTAGATAGATAGGTAAAAAGGTTAAGAAATCCAGAATGAATTCAACAAGCGCAATCTATAAAAGCCATCTGAAATAAAGCAGCACGCAGAGTTTACAGAAAATCTATTCCATGTCCTTTTTGGAAGGAGAATAAGGTTTGAAGTGAGCAGATCAAGGATTTTTAGTCTAAAAGGGCCGAGTTAAGGAAAGTACAAGAACCTTGGACCTCAGTTACTGGACTAATAACCTTCAGTTACTGGAGTACTGGACTAATAACTTGATTAATAACCAAGAACAGTACTAGACACACCAGTGCAGATCACTGTATATCAGTTTGGCCAAGGCAATAAAAGTAAATCACTGGTGCATGCTGTCATTTCATGCCCTAAACAGCTAAAGGACATACATGCAGATCGATCAGGCCGCAGGAAACAAGCTAGCAAATCAGATCAAAACTCATGGGATCGAGCTAGAGGAGAGAAGGGAGCACCCTTCAGTCCAAGCAAAGACGGCGCGAGATCAAAACTTTACCTCCCGCTTCATTCACTCATCTGCTAAGCTCTCCCAGCTGCTGGAAGCGTTTTGCTTGGCATGTGGGTGAATGAGTCGGCAGCTAATTCGACCCTAGCACCCTCCATGAGTGGACTGAAGGACGCTCTCTTCCATCTATCATTTCCATGAAAAAACAAGAACAGCAGCAAGATCAATTAAAAGGAGCACCAAACAAAAGCATGTAAAGAACACAATTTTAGGAGCCTCTCATAGAGCTAGCCATGGACAAGGAGACAAGGATCCATGTGGATCTTGGAGGATTTTTGTGAGTAATGGTAGTAGCACAGCTGTGGGTGCAAGGAGGCTACGGAGGAAGATGGCAAGGGATAGAGAATACTTATGGAGAAGGCCATTAAATAGAGCAAGGCGTGACATCACAAGCATGATAGGTATAAAAATAGTGAGTAGTGGCCGGGCCTCTGTATCATTTCCCAGGTTTTTCCTTTGCTCGCAAGCAAAAGTGCAAAACACACAACTACACGAGGGCAGGGTCCAATTCCAAATGGACAAAGCCCTACACATAATACTCTGTGTAAAAATGCTTTATTAAACATTGATTTATTATAGAAAAAATGACGAGAGAAATAGAGCATATGCATTAAAACTCTTAAAACAAATTTTAAATATTAGGTTAGACCTCATACTAGAGTTCCTCTAAAATAAGATGTAAATTTTTCTTCTCATACTAGAATTCCTCTAAAATAAGATAGGACTTTTTCTTTCCTATGAATTTCCTTTAAACAAATCCTATAATCGAAATAGCTAATATTAGAAGTTTTCTTTGGATTCAATTCCTCCATTTTTTTTCTTAGAAACACTTTAATCCAAAGAGCCCTTATATCACACATGCATCCGTGAGTACATTTCTTTTAACAAACCACACATCTAGGAGTACACCTCTTTTAGCACTAAATCCGACACGTTCACCACATTACATGTGCATAGTTGTGAACACCGTGATTATGGGCACACTACTGTAGTGGCGGAATTTGGCATCGCTAAATTTCGGTTTGTTGCCAAAATTTTGGTAAGTGTCGTTGTCTCTTTGTCAAAATTTTGGCAGGTCCAATTTTTCTGGTGACGAATCAAAAAGATATTTAGTTTAGTATTGCTAAACTTTAGCACGGTTAGTTTGGGTGTCAAACCAACACGCGTGGATTATGTTGTAGGTTAGCTACCTAATCCTTCCTTTGGTGGTTAAGTGGGTTGGCTTATTTGCTTAAGTGCTCAGTTAACTAGAGATTAAGCCATCCATTGCACGCAGACGAGGGAGCCACGTGCCCACGTAGATCTCTATGTGTTTTAGCTTAGATGTCCTATCAGAATTTTAACAGATACCAAACCAAATATTCTGTCAAAAATATTTGCACCTTCAGATTTCGACCTTTCACGCACGCCTCCTCCAGATTTTTTTCTTGATTCCTTTCTGACATATATGGAGGTAAATTTAAAACAAATACCTTATAATATTAGTAGTGGCATATACAATAGTTCATCTACCATTTAGCCACTACCTAATAGATGAGAATCGAGTCCAAAAACAGATCTCCCTTGATTCATTAGCTTAACTAAACATGCACTTTACCTAGCTGACTAGCTCGCTTTGTATTTTAGTTAGTTGGACAGTCAGCTATACTTAAGTATTAGAGTGGATCCATGTACACCCAATCGTGGATGTTCCACTCGATCGTGATTGAGGTCTTATTTTTACATGAATTTTGTAGAAATAAAACTATTTCTTGTAAAATTTATGTGTTCAGAGAAGTTCTGAGAGTGACAGGTAGACAGCTAGTGTTCCATATCTCCAAACAAGCATTTTTTATTTTATAGACCATTTTAGATTTAAATTATAAAAATAAACTTTCTACAAATTTGTTTTTAAAACAGCCGTTTTTATTCATGATACCCACACTACCATAAAACAATCTTTGATGACAAAGATTTAGTGATGGATAACAAACATGCATCACTTGTTAACATTACTTAATCAATCTTAGGACTTAATTAGCCTAACATAAACACCTTAATGTGGGAAAAAATGTCATACCTGGAATCGAGGATGAAGGTCGTATCTCCCTTCTGGCCTTCGCCTACACTGCCCACGAACAACCCTTCGAGTCTCCTCCAAAGCCTCTTAGAATCAAAATAGTTAGGGTTTTAGAGAGTTGTGAGCGCACGTGAGACCATCAACTCACGTGGTTGTTCACTTCTCTGTTTTTATAGGCGTTGAGGGACCCGAGGCAGTTCCACGAATTTGGGATCACTCTTGATCAAAACGAAGGTCGGTTTTGCATGGCTGCGTGTGGGGTGGCGCATGGGTAGTTGTGCATAGGTGGTGGGGCCCACCTCGACCGTGTTTCCCTATTGTTCTTCGCATACACACCCTCTCGTCTCCATATCAAGACGTATATTTGGAGAACAACATGAAGATACTATCAAAATTCTCTTTAATTAGATCCATACAAAACAACAGAGCACATATACACGGGCTACGCATATACAGATAGGATTTATGACCTATCATTGTTTATTATAGCTCCTTCCATATTTTAGCCATGGTTGAACGTAAGTACAAACAATTATTTTTTAAAAAATATATTGATGGTAATAAGGAGATGGAAGTACCTGAATTGTCATACATGCAATGAATACTTGAGTAGTGCGAAGTCTTTCATAAGTAGTGCTATAGCAGATATGAAAAGTTGGGAAAAGACTGCAATGTTGTGTCCATGCTATGATTGTAAAAACAATATGAAGTTTCCAAAATTTGATAATATCTACAACTATTTACTAAGACATGGATTCAAGGTGAGATATCAAATCTCGAATATTCATGGTGAGATGGGCTAAACAACGATGAAGTAGATTGGTTCCCGATTATAGTCGAGATGAAGGTGTGGTTGGTGGTGTGGACTACATTAGCGACAAAGACATTACAAATTAATAAAGATGTGTATACTGATTTGGTGGAGAATGTTGATTAAATAGTCCGTGATGCAGAGGAGCAAGTTATATATTCTGAAGGAGAGTTTGCCTAATTCCAGAAGCTAACATGAGACTAAAAAAGATCGGTCTATCCTTGCTGTAAGGAGAAGGACACAATGTTATACATAGTTTTGACATTGCTACAAACAAAGATGACATACGGCTAGTTTGATGTATGTTTTAAAGTATTGTTGAACATGCTAAGAGACCTACTACCATAGGAGAGTAAGGTACCCAACACTGATATGGTATTTATTAGAAGATCATATATCCATTATGATTGAATGTAAAGAAAATACATACATGTAAGAATGATTGTGTGATGTTTAATAAAGAGTATGTATACCTTGATGAACATCTAACCTATAAGAACCATCGGTTTAAAAAATAGAAAAGATGATGACAAGTGGACAATGGTCGTAAGAGAAGAAAAATTATGAAAATAAGATATGATATTTCTCTATAATCCTCTATTTAAAGCATATAAAAACATAAATACTATCTTTCAAGTGAAAAGTTCTTTTAATAGTTGGAAGAAGAAATTGATTTTACGGGAGCTTAAATATTCAAACGTGGAACGCGAGCCCTATCATCCGAGCTTGTTAGGCATGCATAGACAGCACCACTTTGAATCCTCGTTAACCACTACCCACACAATCACTGATCACCTGATCACATCACCACCTCTCTCTAACTCTTCCTGTCTCTACTCTCATGATCTCTTTGACTCTTTGTGTGATGCAGTGAAGCTCGTACAGGCCAGAGAGAGAAAGAATGGAGAAAGAGAGAGAGAGGAGGGAGACTGGAAGAAGAAGGTGATGAGGTGGCGTCATGTGCAGAAACAGTGGCGTGCTGCTCCTGTGTTAATCCGAGGGTTGCTGTGAGGGACTGAGGGTGGGTGCTCTCAGCTCAGGTCGACGAGACGGTTGGAATGACAGGCGACGTGAGGGCTCGACGCTGGCAGGTGTGGCCGGAGGAGGAGGCGGTGCGCGAATATCATCACGCGCTGCCGCTGCCTGCCTGTCTGTCTGCCCGAGAAAGCACAGCGAACGCACTGTTCAAATTAATCAAAGCGCCACGCCGCTCTGCATTTTTGGAGTTTTTGGCGGTCGTCGCGGAGAGGGCCCGGGGTTTTGAGCCGTTTCCGGCGCATCTCGCGCTTCCCCGCCCGTTTCCGCGGTAGCCGCAGGTATGACCGCTGGACGGCTACTTACGGCTGTTGCCGGTGCGGTTACAAAACGGTTTTCACAGCCAGTTTCGTGCTAAGATAGTCAAACACTATAATAACTGAACTAATTGTTGCCTACTGAAATAGTCAAAATGGTTTTCTTAATCAGTTTTACGATAAGATAGTCAGAAATCATATCATAATAACCAAACTAATTATTAGGTTTTTTATGAATCGTGATAAGATAGTCAAAGACTATATTAACTGAACTAATTGTTGCCTACTGAAATAGTCAGAAATGGTTTTTATAATCAGTTTTATGATAAGATAATCACAAAATCATAATAACCAAACTAATTATTAGGGTTTTATGAATCCTAATTTTGTGTCAGGGATGTTTGTTTGGAATACATGCATGATATAAATGTTATATATTTTACATTTTTAAACTTTTCCGGAAATCTAACATTTAACTATTCTTATATATTTTTCTAAATGGTCCATTCCCTTAGGTTAGGCTTGCTTACATGTAGCGCTTTCACAGTGTAGTCCAATCACGCAAAGCCTTTGTGGCAGGATAGGAGAGGCATGGCGATGGGAAGCCTGGCAAGAGCACACTCGCATGTATGGAAGCAGGCTTCACAAACACGAGGAGGAAGAGGAAAAAAATAGAGGAAAGAGAGTAGGCTGTAATCTTGTTCCAACAAATGTGTTTGTATTTGTAAATTATTTATCATATATTATGAACCTGTCTTATTTGTGCTCTTTTCAAAAAGTTGTATCAAAATTTAAATTTTAGAATCAAAATTTAAATATTATATTATGATTTGTTATTGTCTTTTTACTATGTAGACAAAAATCTCATCATACAATTATGTTTTTATTATAAAGAAACAAAACGCTTCCTTTTTTAATAAGCAAAACCAAAGCCGGCGATAAGTACTCCAATCACTTATTGCTTCAATTAGAACAAACGGAGGAATTAATGACACGTGGACACTGAACATATCATGTACTCTCTATTTTTACCATTTAAATTTTATCTTAAATATAATAATTTCTATAATTTTTTCTTAAATCTTTCTATTTTACCCCTAAATTCCTACTCAGGTGCACAACAGTCTCTCTCCGCTTCTCCTCCCGACCTCCCCCTTCCCCCTTATCCTCCACCTCAAAGTGGAAGGGCGGTGCCAGGCGACTAGCGACAGCGATCGAGCGGCGAGCGACCGATAGCGGCGCACATAGGTGGGTGGGCGAGCGGGCGCCTGCATCTGATCAGCGAGCGACGGCGCGCATAAAATCTGGTGAGCGATGGCATGCACAGGATCTAGCGAGCGGCAAGCGCCTGACTACAGCGAGCGAGCGGGCGCCTACATCTAGTCGCCGAGCGGCGGCCGCCTAGTGGTGGCGGTCGCCCGACGACGCCTGGCGACGGTGGGCGCCCGAAAAGAGGTGGGCCAGCGAGCGCGCGATAGTAGGCTGGGATAAGACGGGATAGGTAAGGGGTGTTTTAGTCTTTTACCTCTTTTTTGGTAACCGTGTCTAAGTCTAAAAATTAATGTAATTTGGGATAGAGGGAATATAAAAAACAAAAATGTAAAATACTACTTCCTCATCTCCAAAATAAATTTATTTTCTTTCCCAAGTAAAACTATTATAAGTTTATTTAAATCTACAGCAAATAGTATTAAAATATATCATATTAAATAAGTAAACTATAAAAACATATTTTATAAAACTATAAAAATATATCTCATAATAATAAATCAAAAGGTTTTATTCCTTCAATATTCATTAGCTACCACATATCTATTATTTCACAATATTAATTTCTTTTAATAAGATATAAAGACTTTTGGAAAAGGGAAATAAGAAAATGTGAGGTGCAGCCTTCTATAATCCTTGGGTACAAAGTCCTTGCCTCTTGGGTACCGAAGAATCAAAAGATTCTCTGAAGAGAACTGCAGCTGGAGCCTGCAGGCCGTCACCTCAGCGCTAAAAGCCCAGTCCATGTCCAGCCAAAACTATCGGGCCCATTTAACCTTCTCCACCATGAATTATACATGAAATTTGCAGAATTTTGACGTAAATCGACTAAATTCTCAACTAAGACCTTAGAAATATAAAAGATACTCCGTACTAATTTAATGCAAAACAGTTCATCATTCATGCAACTGGTTTATAAAAACAGCTGTGAAGCCCGTGGATGGTTCACATGTTTGCCACACGAATCATCCATGATGCATCCGGATTCCAGGACTTGATGGCTTGATGCATGCAGATCTGCGTCCGGCGTCGACTCGTCTCGTCGATCTCGTCCCATCTCGAGTCGTGTCCAATAGTAGATCTACTCCTCCAGTAGCTAGCTACAGCCATGCATGCATGCATGCCTGCCTCCTGCTGCTACCTGACCACAGGTTCTGGTCGTACTTGCTCTCTACCGTTGCTGCCCAATGAATCTCAGAAACGAATCTGACATCTTCTGGCCCTTGAGAATACTGTATTCCTCGTGCAAGTTTTACGCAGAAAGTGATTGTTACACTATGGACATATGCATTCACGTGCTGTAGCCTGTAGGCAGTCTAAAAGCATTGGCTGAGTTGGACCGGGTCGAAGAGAAGCCCGGTTTCTTTTGAGCTGAACATATTACATTGTAATAGCGATTTTTTAATAAATAATATTTTTTTGAAACTTCAGTTTTGGTAGCGCGTAAAAATAGACCAACACTTAAATATCGGCAGAGGCTCTCGATGATCCAAATGTTAACGGAGGTCTCTGTCGATGGCTCAGCCTCTATCAACAGCCCAACTATTGACAGAACTCTTGGGCTGTCACACAAGGCTAAGGTATTTTTTTGGAAAAATTTGGTACGAAAAATGGAATTTTTTTACGCTTAATTGGCAAATAGAGACTAGAGAATAGTATTTCCTCTTCAAGCATGTTTATGCAAAGACTAGTACAATAAAACCAATAGGTAGTGCATGCAAGAAAAGAGAGATTGGAGAAGAGTACGTCCCCTATAAGCATGTTCATGCAAAGACTACAAAAGAGCACTTTCACTTCAAACATGTTCTAGCTGCAAGTTCATCGTCTATCTGCAGAGTCTAACTTGATTACGTACAATCAGAGTTACAACATCAACCGTACAACTAAGGAATTACTTGATTACAGCTAGATTAGCCACGCTGTGATTAGCTTGGCTCTAATCAAGTACTTCCCTAGTTGTATGGTCGATGTTGTAACTCTGATTGTACGCAATCAAGTGGGACTTTGCAGATAGACAATGAACTTGCAGCTAGAACATGATGGAAGAGGAATAGCTCTTCTCTAGTCTTTGCATGAATATGCTTGAAGAGGAAGCACTCATCTCCAGTTTCTATTTTCTTGCATGAACTAGCCGCTGATCAGGAAAAAGGCCAGATCAACAAATAACAGTTGACATACTCCTATTATAGACAGCAAGCACTAAAGATTTCTTCACTCTCGTCTGGCTTATTGTCTTTAAATTCTTAACTATCGTTTTATATTTGTTCATAATAGTTATAATAATTAAAGTAATTAAAAAACCAATTCAAATGATATTGTTATCATTTATTTATTCTAATTAAAAATATGAGTTATTTATTTATAGAAGTAATATTTATTTGACAATGTTAAATATGGAAGAAAAGCCGAAAAATACAAGTTCTAAAATAACTTATATTTATGTAAGAATTGAGAAGCCTAAAATTATAGGTATATGATAAGGACATCACTCCTATGAATACACACGATGCTTTTTAAGTTGTTGTACAAAGTCAAATTCTTAAAGCTCGAGCACGACAATTAAATCTGCAGATGAGCTTGTTTCTAAGTATCTCTTTATGTGACTTTGAGAATAGATTATTACTTAATGATGTTATTGTTGGGACAACGTATGTTCCAACCGTGAAGGAGAGTGGAAGTCAGAGAAGAGAGTGGAGTTCGTTCCCCCAAGAAGAATTACCTGCCCTTGTAGGGCAAGGCATCCGTTTATGTAGGCTCGTAGCCAACAAGAAGTTATAATAGTGCCCTTGCGGGAGTACATGCACGTTTCTTACCGACAAGCGGGCCCTACCGTCTACATCAGTTCGGGATTAGCCTCCGTGATCTCCAGAGGGTTTAGGGGAGGGGTTCGCAGACTCCCTGACACGGTCAGGGAGTTGGCAGCCCAACTGCCCGCTTGACATGCGCCAGACGGGTTGGTAGAGCCTGCGAGGACAGTCCCCACCTGCCCTGTACCTTGGGGCAGAGGGGCAGGTGAGGACCGCAGGTCTCTGTACCCTAGCCAGAGACCTGCTTTTCTCTTTTGGACCGTCCACCCGAAGGCGGCAGACAGGGACGGTCCGTCCCCCAAGGACACCCTCCGAGGGAGCCAGCCTTCGGAGAGACGGAGGTCCTCCTTCGGATCCTAGGGGCCCCTCGGTCCGCGCTTCGGAGGCTGGCTCGGAGTTCCTAGTCTCCGGAGGTCGTCCTAGTGGAAGCTTTGGGCTCCTCGTGGTGCCGAAGAGCGGCACCATGCCCTTCGCTCTTGACACCGAAGCCTCCAAGCCCTGGAGGAGGGGCCTTCGGGGATGGCTCACCTTCGGGACGCGCCTACCCTTCGGAGGGGCCCCTGCTCCCCAACATAGCCCCTCGCGGGGGCAGGGTGAAGCAGGGTCGCGCTGCCCGCGCGTCAAACTGTTCGAACAGACGGAGGGGTGCCTGAAGGGAGCCGAGATGGCCTTCGCTTCCTTTCTTGAAAACCGCCTGCTGCTACGTGGGGCCCACCATGACGCAAGCGTGCATGCGAGAGAGAGAGAGAGCAGGACGTGCGGGGCCCGCCACTTCCTGACATGGTCAGAGAGTTAGCGCGGTAAAGGGGGCGAGACGTTTGGGCTCCCGCCCCCGATGCGCACCGCCGGTTACGGGGCCACCTATCGGTGACCTGAGGGAAGCGAATCGACGGGGCGCTTGGGCTTC
>KE371900.1:52319-66709 GCA_000418225.1 Zizania latifolia
CCTTGGGCTTGATTGTTCCGCTTCCTCACGGACGGCGCTAATGTTGGGACAACGTATGTTCCAACCGTGAAGGAGAGTGGAAGTCAGAGAAGAGAGTGGAGTTTGTTCCCCCAAGAAGAATTACCTGCCCTTGTAGGGCAAGGCATCCGTTTATGTAGGCTCGTAGCCAACAGGAAATTACAATAGTGCCCTTGCGGGAGTACATGTACGTTTCTTACCGACAAGCGGGTCCTACCGTCTACATCAGTCCGGGATTAGCCTCCGTGATCTCTGAAAGGTTTAGGGGAGGGGCTCGCAGACTCCCTGACACGGTTAGGGAGTTGGCAGCCCAACTGCCTGCCTGACATGCGCCAGGCGGGTTGGTAGAGCCTGTGAGGACAGTCCCCACCTGTCCTGTACCTTGGGGCAGAGGGGCAGGTGAGGACCGCAGGTCTCTGTACCCTAGCCAGAGACCTGCTTTCCTCTTTTGGACCGTCCACCCTAGGGCGGCAGACAGGGACAGTCCGTCCCCCAAGGACACCCTCCGAGGGAGCCAGCCTTTGGAGAGACGGGGGTCCTCCTTCGGATCCTAGGGGCCCTCGGTCCGTGCCCCGGAGGTTGGCTCGGAGTTCCTGGTCTCTGGAGGTCGCTCTAGTGGAAGCTTTGGGCTCCTCGTGGTGCCGAGGAGCGGCACCACGCCCTTCGCTCTTGACACCGAAGCCTCCAAGCCCTGGAGGAGGGGCCTTCGGGGATGGCTCACATTCGGGACGTGCCTACCCTTCGGAGGGGCCCCTGCTCCCCAACAGTTATTATTATTAAAAATCATGGAGAGGATCAAAAGGTACAAGGAGACAATCAAGGATGTGGAGAAGACCAGCAAGGATGTCTAAGTCGAGTTGGAAGCCTAACCCACCTCGAGCTCGAGTCCATCTCGAATTTCAGGAGCAGAGCACACTAAAATCATTGTCTAGAACACGTCCCGACTCCATTTTTAATGTTCCACATATGCAAAAAAAATAATTTCATAAGCTTTTCAATAGCACCGATCTCAAACCAAAATTTCTTATAGATCAACAGAAATCATCAAAATAAGTGGACATACAGAATCTACCAATGTGTTGTGTCACTGCCTTTTAGGGCTTTTAGATTGTATTTAGTTGGACTCATTAGGGATGCGTCCAGAGAGGATATATAAGCTGCTGCAGCAGCCATATAAGGATTTTGAGTTTATTTTCTATGTATAAACAGTGTCACCGTGCCGTCAGTTTCTAAACCCTAAGTCACACATTCGTTTGATTGAGTTTGATTCAATTGCGTTGATTGAGTTTGATTCAATTGCGTTTTCTACGTTATTGCTTATATTTTTTGATTCGCAGGCTGAGATTAGCCTTAGTAATAAGATCAATCGAACTATACACGGTTGATAACTAGAGAAAAAATGGTACTGTGATTGTAGCCGTTGGGTCTCGATCTCACAAATCGAAAACCATATTATGTATGTTTCTTCTCCGTAAATCATTGTTTAACTCTAAGGGGAGATCAAACACTCCGTTCTCCATTAGTATAAGAATATTCCTCATCGTTTTGTGCATAAACGACAAGGCCTAAGCAAATCCACAGATTATTCTTTCATCACAATCGCATAAAATACGGATCACATAAATCAAAACGTCATAGAAGCACACTAGATGGCATTGAAACATATGTACATCTCCTGGCACCGGTTGCGTGCAGAAACACAAAGTTTTCTTGAAAACACAGGAGAAGGAAACCAATATGGATGTAAACATCAGGCAACTGTCAGCCAGGTGCCTGACCATGAATTCGACAACCAACTGGGTGCAAAAACTAAGTATTTGTCAGTGACATCATATTCGTTTCACGAATCTGAATACTTCAGTAATCATTTGGATTTGCTTTGAGTTTTTAAAGACAATATGCATTCCATTTCCGTTGCAACTACACGGCATAAAAAAAAGATGCTGGGTGTTCTTCTTGCTGATGTAATGAGTAGTGACACCTACAATATAAAGTTTAGCTTCATTAAATTCCAAAAATTCTCAACAGATGAAGAAATACTTATCCAAGCACCAGAAGCATCTGCAATTTTGCATAATATATATGATCACAGCAGGGGACAGGAGGAATCCGATTGCATACTGGATTGGAACAAAGTAGTTAAAGCAGCTAGATGACTTAGATCGAATCGAATAAAGCGTATGAAAACTATGCATGAGCTCGTGACAAAATGGTGTTGCCATGAACCATAAGCTTGTTCAATCAGAGTACTATACCTTCATGTGTTCTTATCTTCTTTAAGAACTATGCAAAGTGGATGACCAACGCTCCCAGGCTTAAACAAAAGATACAAATCTAAAATGCATATATTTCCTCTCAACTGACTTATTTTCATTTTTATGGTTAAAGAAAATACATGAATAATTTACATTAGTAAAAACATTTTCAAAACTGAAAATT
Organism: Zizania latifolia; assembly: GCA_000418225.1. NCBI lineage: Eukaryota > Viridiplantae > Streptophyta > Magnoliopsida > Poales > Poaceae > Zizania > Zizania latifolia. Next base: position 54,777 of record KE371900.1, read on the forward strand.
TCTCAGAATGATAATACGAAATTGCATGTCCTGCGCGCAAACTTGTTGTTTGAAATCTAAGTATGAATGATGCATGTAATGAAGAAAACTATTTTGCTAAATTTCAACCACCTAAAATTGCACAATACTCAACCTAAATTTGCCGTGCTACATAATATATTTCAGTAACCAATTTCTAGCTTCGTTTGTTTTGCATTTGAAGAGTTAACCTGGATTTACTAATTTTTATCTACATTATAATTTCTTGTGCATTTTTACTAGGGGTGTGAATGGACCCAAACTGAATTCAGCAATGGCCTTCCGACCTTCGTATTCCAAACTTGTATGTAAACATGAATCAAATAAATACTCTATTTAGTCTATTATGGATCTACACACTTATGTATTTGCAAGATATTGAAGGCATCTTAATCTCATAAATGGTGCAATTAATTAATAATAACTGCAACGTATTGATTCGACTTAAAGAAACGAAAGTTCACAAAAACAATAGGTAAACGTCCAACTTGTCTGGCATACCACAACAAAAATGTATGTATTACGTATATTGATTTAGATTCGAATTTGAATACAAATATCTTGGATAATGGTGGATAATCGAAACCATATTTGCATCTGTCTTGTTGTGATTACAGATACAAAGTAAAACAGTAGGAAATATGTTACTCAGATTAGAAAACATAAACCATATCGAGATGCTTTTGGAAGAACTTGGTTCCAACTGGAGTTGCACTTGTGCCAAGTGTAGATAACACAACTAATTAAACCCACAAAACAAACGACTCCTACCATAACATGCAAGGCCTCCAACCATAAATGGAAATATAAGAATCCAAAGACGGTAAATCAATGGCGCTAACCAAAATCTATCTTTGAACTTTATCTTACCAAAATTTATTTAGTGGTAAAACTTGCCCAAGTTTTGGCGCCATCAAAATTTAAATTTGGTAGGACCTCAAACTAAACCAACCCTATATATTTGCACATACCAAGTATATGCACAAGGATTATCTAGAAATAATGTCTCATCATTATGACTGGTGCTTTAGTGGATTTTTTTCCGCTTACATATATGTATGCCATGAAACTACCAAATCAGTATACAAACGAACTGTGAATCAAGCACAGCTAGGTAGTACGGAATTAACTGAATGGACATGGAAACTTCACAGCATTGTTAACAAATATATTGCGAGTATCATGTCTGGAGAAGATCGAAACAAATTGGCGTTGCAAGATTTCAAGGAGAATAAATGTTGCAGGATCATCTACCAAAATTTCCCTTTACTAGTGTAATCTTACCAAGTTATATCACCATTATTAAACATATTTGATTTCTCCAACTCGCAGTTTAAAGCAGGTGCTTGAGCAGGAAGATTCGAGAACGAGATAGACGCTTCTAAAGGCCGAATCCGGCAGTTAAATTGATGTCTCCAGCACTAAAAGACTCCCAAAAAATTATTTTAAGCAACAATGTCAGACGACAGCCTCACTTGCCATGCATGCATGCATGCATTTCTGTCCACATATGTAAGGGCCCCATATCTGATCCAACGGCCAAGATTTGCCCTGACCTCTATAGAAGCTTACCAACTCCTAAGCAATTGTTGTACTCAGACTTCATGTGTTCTTAGATTATAAACCCATATGATAAGGATTCATTTAGCTAGCCTTGTCACCTTTTCATACTTCGTCCGGTTTTGCGTTTTATAAACTGATGAACATATTCCTGTAGTGTGAAGGGGAGAAGAAGAGCTCCCTTTGATCCAATCCAGGAGAGGGAGTGGTCGGATGCAGCTGCCGGTTCATGGATACCTCTGTAGTGCATGCAGCGTTGTAGTAATAATGTGCTATATATGCCTGCACTTGCATGGGTTTGCATGACCCAGGAGATGAACCCATCATCGTCTTCCTCTCACTGCTTGGATTGAAGGGAGCTCTGGACCTCTCTCTCTCTCTCTCTCTCTCTCTCTCTCTCTCTCCGTGTGTGTGTGTGATATTATCGTCATGGTGCATTTGCAGTTAACCTATTCTTATTTATTTTTTGGTTTCTGGTTCTCTCAGCAGCCACATGACGTATTATCCACTGGAGGACTTGACAGCACAAGCTAGCGGAAGTATAGAGATTAGAGACAGCTGCACCATACATTAGATTGAATAACTATCAATGACCAGCAAACCGGCTTGTATACCACATTGTTTCTTCCATCCCGGTTTTCTGCAATAAGGAACGACCTTGCATTTTCCTTCTAACTTTGATATGACTAAATGCGTATATACATTTTGTTCCTGGAAAAAGATCATACGGGAGTTGGACGGTAGATATGTTCTTGAACAGATCCCCTATTAGTAAATTATAATCTGTTGCCCATGAAAGCCTAAATTATAGGCCGTCAGAATTAAATTATGCTTAGCATGCACACATGCAATATTTAAAGGACTTTGTATTAGGCCCTTGTTCTATTCTAAGAACCTAATTAACCATCATGGCTATACCGCTTGGGCTGTGGTATTGTGTGAACTTGGGAGTGATATATTTTTCTTCAGAAGAAATGCAGAGAAAACATGGTACCATATTATCCTTGGCGTAACGCACACTCGAAGGCAAGAATCTGGACTGCTATATGGCACGTTACGTCCAAGCTAGGACTTAGCCTGCAGCCATTGCTTTCATGCATGTATAGGCGCCATCTACAAAACCCACGGAACATTGATGTGAGCTATCTATCATACACACACATAGGGATGCAATGGGGCAACGGGGACCTGAAATCCGATACCCGGCAGGAAAAAACTCTATTAGAAGCTGAAAATAGAAAAAATTTAGTACCCATGGAGATGAAATCAGACTAAATGTATTCCTCGTCGAGTTACCAGGGCTGGAGACGTTACCCAGGCTCCCGTCCCTATTTCCCCGTGGGCTATATTTCTCCGCCACAGCCCAGGTGCATAGGCCCAGTGATACAGTCTTTACACGGGCACAACCTAGCATTGCTAAGAGCTAACCCTAGCTGCCTTCCCCCACTCCCGCACGCCGCACTCCCCATCTCCCAACTCCTGTTGTCCTGCACGCCACACTCCCAATTTCCCCACTCCTGCAGCATGCACACATGTGCAGCATGCACACATGACTGGCACACATCCCATCTCCCTACTCCCGTCCCTATCTCCATTTGCACGCACCGACGCACAGCGTCAGGCTAGCGGCGGCTGTGGCAGCCCAAGGCGGCAACGCGTTAGGCGGCAACGGTGACTGCCGCGTTGGCAGCTCGACGGGTGACTCTAGGCTTCGAGGCCTCGACGTGCTCCCGTCGAGACCCTCTTCCTGGCGACGCGCCTCGACACGCAGGAGCTTGCCCCGTCAGCAACTACCCTGCTAGAACCTGACGGGTTCCCCGTACCTACGTGGAGACAGAGACAGAGAAAATTCCCCACACGAGGACAGGGGCAGGGACGGGGACAATTGTTTTTTCGTGCGACGAGGACGAGGATGGGGTGGCAAAACCCGACGGGTGCAGACCAATTGCCATCCCTACACACACAAACATCCATCCCACGCAAGATTTGGTTACTGCTAGATTAGTTTCATATTATAATTCATCTAATTTGTTTATATTCAAAATTTTCTAAGTTATCATGTTTAATGAAAAATATATTAACATATATAATATAGAATAAATATAATATTAAGACACATTTCATGCAGATTTACTAAGACTGATATAATATCATATCTTTTAGTATATTTTTCTTTAAGATTAAAATTAAATAACTTTAACTTAAAAAAAATCAAGCCAGATATGGAACTGGATTACCTGCCTTGTTCCAGCATGCACCCCATGCAGCTTTCTTCACCTGGTCGGCATGCATCCTGTGCTCATGGACGTCAATCCGTCCACAGGTATCGCTCGTGCTGGTCCAACCGCGCAAGGAAACCAGAACTGCAATACATGGTGTAATTCTTTGGACCCTTGACTCTGAAGAGTTCTTTACATTGTGTGTGTGTGTGAAACCGTAACACGAGCCATACCCATAACAGTGGGCTCAAGAGGCGCAGTTTCAGACGTCGCTTGAGCTAATGTCCGTCTCGTCGTCGTGAAACAAAGCCTTGGACACCGACGCGAACGACCCCGCATCGCCGGAGCCCGTAGTGGGCTGCGACTTCTTCCCCGCCGCGGTCATCGGCGTCTCGCAGACCATATCGGTGCACACCGCACGACGCCGCTTCCTCCGCTTGGACTCCGGCCTGGACCGCGGCACGGCGGGCTCCTTGCCGGGGTGCTTGAGCGCCCAGACGCGGCGAAGGTCGGGCACCCAGCTGGTGAAAGAGGAGAACCGACGCTCCCTGTTCCTCCTCTCCTCCGCTCTCGCCAGCCTCTCCGTGTGCCTGTCCTGGCGGCTGCTGCTCCCCGTGTGATCCCGTTGCAGCAGGTGCTGGGCCGGATTGCTCCTGTGGCTAACGCGGCTGCTCCCGTCGACGTCCTGGTTGCTGCTGCTCGGTAGGGAATCTGAGCATTCCACCTCATCATCAAATAGATCGAACTCCATCTCGGTGTATATCTTCTTGATCACATCATCCATGGATTCGATGTACCTGAAAAGGGTTACAGTTAAGAGAATTTGATTCTTCTTAGAGAACATTTGATTGTTCATTTGAACTCTGAAAAGGGGCATCATTATAGCCCAACACATTGATAATTTGAATGGCATATTTTGCAGTTCCGAGCTTATATTGCCGTAAACAGGAAGCAAATGTTGGATAGCAACCCAAAGTTCATTTCTTAAAGGAAATGATTCTGAGAAGGCCAAATGGACACTACTCCGTAGTGTTTTGCAAGCACAAATTATAAGGTCGGTATAATAAAACTACCATTGGAGTATGTGTACAGGTTCCTTCCATGTTGTTCATCTTGACCTTATATATTGTCTGAGGAATAAGCTTTACCATGTTTAATATTTCTACATGAATACTCAACAACATGGGAAAATAAAAGGGCCAAAAAAAGGCAAGCGTGGCATTCATGGTAGTACAACCCAGTAGAATATCTTTTAAAATTTGACTAATTGTGCATTCCCATTGTAGAGAGAAATTAGAACAGTTTTCTGATTGAAGCAAATATAAAACAAGAGTGCGCTCCGATGTCAGTACTCAGTGGTACTGTAGAGCAACACTTTATTCTCGACTCATGATCAAGGAAGACAAGCATCGCTTCTACTGTTCTCAATAATTCATTTATCTCCTAACTCTGAATGTGATGAGCGCCCACGAATTTTGTTTAACAAAACATGGAAAATTGTCCTCATATAACAAAGGAAATACAAAGTAATATCATGAGTTCTAACCTAGGGTTACCCACTAGTAAGTAGTAACAGTTATATCATACTAGAACAGTTACTAGGAGTTACCCACTAGTAAGAAGTAATAGTTATATTATACCCAGTGATAAAAAAATCGGCCGAATCACCGATTAATTGGCCAGTTAATCGGTGATCGGCCGGACTTCAGTTAATTTTCCCTATTATCGGCGCATTTTGGAGGGCCGATTAATCAGTTGGTCAAGCCGATTAATCGGTGGTCAAGCCGATTAATCGGCACCCACCGATTAATCATCCTACGCCCCCGCCGCCGAATCTGCTCCCCCGTCGCCTGGATCCGCGTTGTCACCGTTGGATCTACGCCCCCTCCGCCTAGATCTAGGCCGCTGCCGCTGGATTCGCGCCGCCGTGGCACCCTCCTGTTTGCACCGCGCATCGGGTCACTGTGCCATGCGGCGCGGGGGGGCAGCGGTGCGAAGGGCCGGCCGACGCTGGGTGCCTAGGAGAGGGCAGGAGGCACGCGCGGGGTCAGGGAGGATAGAGCAGACGCACAGCCACGCGAGGAAGAGAGAAGTCAAGGAATCTTGGAGAGAGAGGAGGAAGACTGAAGAGAAGCAGGAACATGTGGTTGGAGAGAGAAGGAGATGAAGAGGTTGGCGACGGGGGAGGTTTGGAGGAGAGGAGAGGAGAAGGTTAGGGTTTGAGGGGTTTATATACTTAAGGCTAGGGTTTGACTAGAATTGTATGTTAAGTATAACTCTAATATTCAATCGATTAATTGGTCAACTGATTAATTCAGTTAATCCCCTGATTAACCGATTAATCCCTACTAGGTGGTCGGCCGATCAGCTACCGATCATTGATTATACCAGAATGATTACTAATTACTCCCTGCATTCACAAATCAAATACAAGCCAAATTTTGTTTTGTACATAGATCAAGGATGTTTATCTCTAAGAATTATACTCAATACCTACATGTAGAGATGCTGGGCATTTGTTAGAGGTTTAAAGGGATCAACACATTTGGTTTGCTGAAATGTTAAGTATGCCCTACAATTGTGGACAGGATCATTTGAAAATTATGTCATAGATTGTCAATGGAGAGAGTACTATTGGAAAAGTGCCCAACGCTAGGATTTCCCTTGATTTGCTAGACAAATTAGTGGCCAAACAGAAGATTCTCTTTGAGGCGTTTAGTTTCCTTCCAGCAAAGGAAGCACTGATCATGTGTCTTGTGCTCCCAAAGGTATCAATATCATGCTTAGTTGATCACTGATGCTAATCTAGTTTTACAACCTGTTATTGCCTGTATTAGTTAGATAGAAAACTCGCATCCTTCATTTTGCCTTACAAAACTACCCCACGCTTCAATGGTAACATTCGTAAGCATCTAGAAAGCCAACAGAACAGCAATACATGCAAAACTAAGTCATACCTGATCTTAATAGTCTTTTCAGCAAACACAACAATACTGTTGGACTGAAATGAATCCCCTTGAAGGTTGATATCAATAAACTGCAAAAGAGAGCAGACCTCTTTTATCAACTTCTGTTTGGAACCTTCCTCAATATCTGGCCCAAGTTCAGATTTCATTATTTCCATCCTAAGCAATATCTGCAGTTCATGCCTAACACATGCTAGTTAAGGTGCACAGACCACAAAATTTAATATATCTACATTTTTACTAGTGCAAATGCCATAGCAAATAAGATAAATGCAGGAGTGAAAGGAAAATAATTGAACAATAAAAGGATACTCTCGGATTTTGTAACTTGTACTGTATTGTAGGATTTGCTGTGAAGCAGCACCTACTGAATTGCTGTCTTTGTACTTTGACACCAGCTCTTTAGGTTTCCTCAACAGAATACTGCAAGCTTCACAGGCAATTTTTCTATTGGAAGCATCTTTTACTTCCCTGTGATCAGAATACTTCACTGTGATCTTTCCATGCTTAATCATCAGTGCATGGACAGACAAGCCAATCAAGCGTTCAGCTAAATTCCCCAAATCAGCATCTTCAGAACAAAGACCTTGCTCAATCTTCTGAGGGACACTCCCAAGAAATGCTTCCAAATCTTCCATTGAAGAAAATGCTGAATTCTCATCATCCACTGGTTTCTCCACTTTGTTGCAGTTTGTTTCATCCATTGGTTTTTCCTCTATGTCACAATCTGCTTCATCCACCGAAAAATTGACAAGAGGGGCTGAAGCATCCTCTTCTGAAACTGGAATTTTTGCTTCTTTGTCATCTTTTGAGGAAAGGTATTTCTCTTCTTCTGTATGTATGCTCGACGAAGTACTAATACATTGCCGTTTCACTTGTTTCATCCAACATTTCAAAAACCGCAGCTTTTTCGATGTGGCACCATACCTGCTGAAATAAAGGTCTTCCAAGTCCACCACGGGCAAGCTACCATGAGCATGTTTGAGGAGCACATCACAGAAGGAGCTCCAAGTGGTCACCTCAAGTAGCTTACTGACCAGCCTGCTTCTCTTTTTCTTCACACTCTGCTTGTTCGAAGCATCAGACATGCAACTATCCAGCATTTCAGGGTCTTTTGGAACCACCTGCCCTACGCTGGCACCATTCTTCAGGACATGAAGTAGCGCATAGTTCATCGAGAGAGGCACGATAACACCATCAATAGGATTCCCATCTCCATCAGGAATTGACACCATTGCACAATAGTTCTTCCTATGAAGAAACACCAGAATAAGCTGCCAAATTGGCTGGCCTCTCCCAAGCTTATCCTTCTCATCCCCAAGCACCAACTCAAGAAGCTGGTGTGGGAAGAAATCCTTTTCCACAGCTTCTTCACCGTCACTCTTGCCTGCCTCCCGCAGAGACCCATGCACAATGGCAACATCACCATCCCTGGCCATCGACTGTTCCCAACTCCCCACCTCACACACTGCCTTCACATGTATTCTAAATACACTACCGCCGACTAACCGGCACGGTGTAGAACCAATCACCTCGACCTCACAGCCCTTGCAGACCAGTGGCTTGCCCTCTACATCGGCAATCTCCAGCACCACCTCCCCACGCCTTCCACCTTCCTCACCCCCAAGCCTAAGACCTCCCCACAGAAGCCCCGGCGTTGCAACCACCGATCCCAACGCGACCGCATCGGCGGTTGTGAACCACCATCCTAGCTCCGTCACCGCCCTTCTGAGCCCCTCGCTGCAGGCGCCGATGGCAACCCAACAGACCTGTACGCCCCTCGCCGCAAGCCGGTCTCTCACCGGCCTGAAAACGCCCCGAAATCTCCCTCCAAAGCTCGTGTTATCCCCGAATTCCTCGAATTCCGCGGCGGCTGTGAAGAGGACCACCAAATTAGGCGGCGGGTCGAAGGCGCGGCGGCGCCCCTGCTGTGGGTCGGCGTCCCAGGGGTAATCGTGCTCGAGCTGGAGGATCGATTTGGCGATGGAGGAGGAGGGAGGTACGCCAGGGTGCGGGCAGGCAGGGAGCGCGAGGCGGCGGAGCGGGGAGAGGGACGCGAGGGTCTCCGGGTGGAGGTGGAAGGAGAGTGGGGTGGGGGCGGTGGGGAGCGGCCTGGGGAGCAGGGAGGAGGAGAGGATCGGGGAGAGGGAAGAGAAGAAGAGCCGCGCGGCGGAGAGGGAGGCCGGGGAACGGGAGGCGGACAGGAGGGAGTTGGCGGCGGGCAGGACGGCGGCGAAGTAGTGAGAGGCGGACTGGGCGGTAGGGATACTAGCCTTTGGGGAGGGGAGGAGCGGGTCGACGTCGACGAGGAGAAGGACACGGCGGGGCTCCCCAGCGCGGGCCGTCATGGGTGGTCGGCGGCGGCGGAAGGGATCGATGGGGAGGGAATTTGGTCGGAGTAGATCTGTGTGCTGGTTTGGTTTAGTTTTTTCTATTTTTATTTATTTTTTCTAGTGCGGGGAAGATGGATTTCCAAAATTTTAGCGGGAAGACTGGACGAGCCGGCGGATAAGGGCATAAGGCAAGGGGTCTGGGCGTCTGGCTAGCTGCCAGTGGGACTACACGCCAGTGGCAGGTCTGGCTCGCACGGAGAAGAGAGTGAATTTTTTTTGTAAATAATATTTTTTCCGAAATTATATTTCTGAGTGACTATTTTAAAAAATTATAAATTTAGACCCCCTGTTAATACTTGGCCTATTGACCTATTAATAGTTGAACGATCGACAGAATCCAAAACTAACCGTTGGTCTCCTATCGATTGTTGGATAGTTAACAGGGGATAAAATCTCTATCGACCAACCAATGGTTGAAAGACACGTGCACGCCGGTGCACGTGCGTGGACAATGCATGGGTGGGCCCTATAGGCGGAGCACATCATGTCTTCGCTGGCTGAAGCGTGTAGACACCTATCGACCATTGGTTTAGGGTTTAGGGTTTAGGATTTAAGGATGGTCGATAGGAAAAACTTTATCTTCTTCCAACCATTCAATGGTCCAAAGGAACACCGTCGATATTTGAATACACCTATCGACACTTTAAGTGTCGACAGGGGTTTAGATCTATAATTTTTTGAAACGTCCAGTCATAAATGTAATTTTGGAAAAATATTGTTTAAAAAATAATCGAAGAGTACACTAATGTTTAGTTGCCTAGATGTCACTGGATGAAATATAATTATTCTATACAATCAGTTGTTTGGTTGAAGGATAAGGGTGGATGAGATGACTACCTAGAAAAATATTTCTTCAATATACTAGATGGAGTGATGCAGAAAAAATTATTGGATGAATCCATCCAATATTAAATGAGATGATGTATCATCTCCTAATTGGTTGGAGTACGTTTAATTTTTTGTTTACAGATATTTAAATAATTTTTTCACTCAAATTATTTATCTAATTTATGATCTGATTATAACATTGTATTCATTATAGTTTATTTTACAAAACAAGATCTTATATAATTATATTTTAGTTAAAACATATATATATGATAAGAGGGTCCCACTAAATTTAGGCTTGTCCCGTCCAAGTTATATCCATCCAACCAAATAAAAAATTATCTCATCACATCTATTCAACCAGACATGTAACATATAGCATCCTATCCTTAAATACATAGATGATCATATCCCATCCATGCTTACCCTAAACCAAATACTACCTAAGAGGTTGTTTGGGAGAGCTTACTAACCTAGATTCCCACAAGAAGTTGGAAGCTCTACCAAATAGTCTAGCTTCTAATTAGCTTGCACCTAGAAGCACACAATCAATTTCCATTGGGAGTGAAAAAAACCCACTTCCGAACTGATTCCCCTATCAGTGTTATAGACAAGCCCATCAACTACAAAAAATACAACCTACATTGCTACCGGGGAAAATCTCTACCCATTGCACGCCCCTGCCCTATTCTTCACCTCTCCGGATTGTTCTCGCCTCTACACACATAGGGGATTACGGGTATCAGAGGCACCTCTGGTTCTTCTCCACTACATCTGGACGACACAGAAGGAGCACTCGTCTTCATTATTTGTAGAGGCAGATTCACCCTTGCTCCTCTCCCCATCAGTGGAAGGTGGGCTCAAGCTCCTCCTTCCCCTTCCCTGTAGATCTACATGATAGCTCTGTTTGCTTGCTTGATCTGTTGCCTCCCTCTCGTGTGGTGCCACTGTATTAGTTTTTTTGGTAATTTGTGCCTTTTGTCATTAAAGCAACAAGAATTCTTATTTATCACTGCCATGTATATTTTCTTATTTGGACAATTTAGTTGTAACATGCATGTTATGTTCGTGTTAAACGGGTTACTATTTTCATTGGTCATCTGTGATGTTAAAAATAGTTATGTGTGCAATGCAAAGTTACATATTCATTAGTTATTACTACTATATATTGCGTTTAAACACAAAGAAATGAGTAGAATACAACAAATATGCTAGGTAAATCAATTTAGGCGTTCAAGGGTAAAAAGGACAATTCTAGTGCAATCCTCTCTCTTGGGGATTAGGATTAGCCAAGCTTGCCAAAAGATTTCACAAACAGAACCAATTCTACCAAAAATCACTTTCACTATAGAACCACTCTTACCATGGAATCAAGAGGCTGGAGAGCTTTACCAAATAGGCCCTAAGTGTCATCGTAGTGGAAATCCATCGTGACCCATCCACTGGTGCAACTAGTTTTGTGTCTGGTGAGTACATCAACCTAGGGTCAACTTCCTTTGACGAGAAACAACTTATTACAAACCTACTTGGTGTAGTAAATATGTGATATCCCACACCCAAACAAATACACTACTAGAAATATTAGATGTCTACTCATAGAAGGAAGTCTATTTTTGTAATTTGCGGATGTGTGTCCTCAACAGAAAAGGAAGGAGTGCTCGATCGGTATAATGTTTCATGAATCTAGTCGGATGGGAGAAAATCTTCAAGATGGGCCATCGAGTCCTATAGGAATATGAGAAGTGTATGGGTACAGATATATAGCATGTGAGTAAGCAAGATGACATCAGATCAAATCATATTGCATTGCAATACAAGTCACAAGGCAACCCAAGATATTTGAATAGGGATGGCAATCGGGTATGACGGGTACGAGTAGTGCATACCCATACCCGTATCCGTTTATCCAACGGGTAAAAATCCGTGCCCATACCCGTTACCCGCGAGCG
>KE371900.1:67483-81157 GCA_000418225.1 Zizania latifolia
ACTAATATTGTGTTGGGAAATTGCTCATATCTGTATCAAGTATAACATGACGTAAATCTATTGTCCGACCGAGGGGGCTCGAACCTATATAAAACTCTTTTGCATAGAGATCATATTAAGACTTTCTTAGCTAGCAGATGAACCTTCTATCCATGGGTCCAAGATGCCTTTGCGCCTCGTGGCACCTAGCGATCAGGATGATCACTGACCTAACTTCAATACGCATGCACATCGCATCTAGAGTACTCAATAGCTTATGAGCTAGTTGCCGACCAACCTGACCATAAATCCTCAATTCAACGAGTGGCTCTAGTAGATGTAAGGAGCTATCGAAGCGATCAAGTTGCCACCTCTTTGCGTGGCCCCTACACACTCCTTGATCAAACAAATCGATAACGGGTGACACCCTACATCAAAGCCAAGGCCCTAAGCAAATCTCTCATTAGATCTACAACGACCTGTCTGATGATATCATTGACAACCTCCTCATCGAGACCTCGAAGAATCTCAACCTCATCGAGCTACCACCAGTCCAATAATTGTATATTCTGATGACCTCTGAGAATTCTTATAGTGATGATACCTTCACGGGCGAATCAAGAGTGGCCGAAGAGACTATGAAGGTCATAGGAGACCCTGATCCAATTTCTATGAGACATTAGAATCTCCATTTATATGATTTAAGGAGACATAAAACCGATCTGGTTTTTTACTTTTAAAAAGACTTTTGTATTTTTAATAAGTAAAATAAGTTAATTAATTCATTAAGGTTATGCTTATACCTTATATCAATGGCTAATTCTTAGTAGAAGGTTCATTGAAACAATTATTATTTATTTCAAGCTATTTTAATTTGGCTCTTTTTAATCCTCAAAAAGAAACATAATGGAATGGTAGGATGAACAAAAAAAGAAAAAAAAATCAAAAATAAATTTGGAAAAATTTCAACATATTGGAACATCAATTTAAAATAGATGATAGAAGCGGGAGTTCATTTTGGTTGTGGTATTCAAAAATTGAATCCTAGAATGGCTCTTACATCTCGACAAAGCATAAAGGTATTTATATCATAAATCTCGCTACATCTAAACACAACTCATGGAGGAACTGATCATGAACTCCTCAAGTAGCCCTTTGGACATATCTTCTTCATCTGGTGGGAAACCACGATGAGGCAAGCGTTGGCGGCCGACGCCGACTGATCTACTTGCTCGGCATTGTATAGTGCTTTCGTACTAGAGCTCTGTCGAGTGGATTGGTCGAACAAATTATGATTAGACTCCATCAAGAAGTATGACGGTATCACCAACCCTAAAGAATTCCTGAGCATCCACACAATGATCATACTTGCAGCCGATGGCAACACAAAAGTGATGGCAAGCTACCTCCTAATACCACTAATTTGCTCATCTAGCTCATGGCCGATCTATCTCTCTGAGAACTCAGTGAGGTCCCAGAAACACTTGTGCAAGCAAGTTATCACAAACTTTTAGGGTACCTACAAACAACATGACATTGAAGATGACCTTTATGTGATCGGGCAGAAGCCCAAGGAGTCTCTAAGGATCTACATACGATGTTTCAATGTGTCGCAACACAATCCTTAAGATCTTCCATAAGTACTGCCCTTGTGATCTAGCAGGTCAAAATTCAAGAGCCTATCTAATACATCAGGGAAGTGGTCTATGATGCCAACATGCAATGCCCTCAAGCTTAAAAGCTCTTGTTTGTAGTATTGATGACTCCATACAAGCTTCAACGTTGCTTTCAAGCCCACAAGATCACTGTCACTTCCTCCTACCCGATTGGTGATCTTACACAATCGAGAAGTGATCGAAAGGATATCAAAATAAATCCACAAACGACAATCAAATCACAAACACTCGCTGGTTTCATTGCCAAGTGGACAACACCAGATGAGCCTCCTGAGGAACACAAGAGCAACGGCTAAGATGAATCAGTCACATTATAGGATGGCGTGACACTTACATCACCAACTAGCTAGGGCGGGCCTACAGGGTATGCTGGGTGGGCTCCGGCATACCCTAGGCCCTAGCCCATAGTAAGGAGTATAGGTATGCACCAACGCTAGTTCCGTGACTTCCATGATTCATCAAGATTTTCTGTTTTGTTGCCTTCTCTCTCACCTGGACGAATCGACGGATCTCTCAAGCAGCCACGGCCTCAGCGCCTCGTCCTGTCACCGTGGGTCCCAACCAACCACCCGTACAGTGGCTGCACGCCTGCACGGGCCGTCCTCCATGCAGCGAGCAGCTCCACGCCTTGTCCTGTTCACCGTGGGTCCACCACTGCATACGACGCTACATCCACAATCAGGTAATTGTCTCATCCTGCTGGCCAACACAAGCACTAATTGCCTAATTAGTTCTCCCCTATACAATTGCACAAGGCCACGTGGTGAGGAATCAACAATCTAGGCAGTAGTTCTTAATTTTAATTAGGAATTATAATCTAGACAATACTTCTAAATTTTAATTTATTTGTTTACAGTTTAATTTTTTTAGATTAATTTTATTACATTTTTCTAATAAATTTGCAACTTATCAACATTGTTTATTGGAATTGTTTAGTTATGAGGAGGAACGGAGACATTGCGTCTCTTTTTTAGAAACATGCAGCCAAGAAGGCAGCTGTTGTTGCTTCAAATCATTTCCCATCTCTGGTTGAAACTATGGTAGAACAACAAGCTCAAAGACAAGTAAGAGTGATTGATGAAATTGTGGATGATGTGTCTTCACCCTCACCACCATCACCACCACCGGTTTATGACATCAATCGCCTTTCGCATGATCCAGGTAAAAGGAAAAACCAATTGAAAGTTATCTAGTTAATGATCAAGATGCAATTCAAAGAGTATATATTATTAAAGGTCTATCCCAGTCTTATACACATGATTTTCTAAAAAGAAAGATTGGAAATAGAGACGCCAGTTCAATTTTGTATGGTTTAATAATCATGAGGAGTGACTTGAATATAGTATTGAGAAAGATTCCATGTTTTGCTTTATATATTACTTGTTTAAGAAGGATACCGGGTCAGATACATTTACTGTTGGTGGTTGGAGAAATTAAAATATATAAGAGAAAACACTTCTAAAATATCTAGATTCTAAGGCACATAATACAGCTCAAGAGAGATATATTGGCTTTAAGAATCCTAAAGTAGCAATTGATTATCACATAGAGAAATTAACTAATGAGGATCTTCGTCTTTATAAGAAAAGATTGACTTATTCACTTAGATGTATCAAGTTTCTTTTGCATCAAAGATTTGCATTCCGTGGACATGATGAAAGTGAAGAATCTAGCAATAGAGGGAACTTTCTTGAACTTTTAAAGTTTCTTGCAGAAAATAGTGTAGAAGTGAATAAGTATATTTTAGACAATGCTCCAGGTAATTGCACTTTAACTAGCCCAAAGATACAAAAACAACTTATTCAATGTTGTGCCATAAAAACTAGAAAGAAAATAATTAAAAAACTTAGTGATGAGACCTATGTAATTTTAGCTGATGAGTCTAGTGACATATCACATAAAGAACAACTAGCTTTTTGCTTGTGTTATATTGATAAATTAGGAAGGGCCTTGTGAGCATTTTATTGGAGTTGTTCATGTAGGTGATGCACCTCTTTATCACTTAAGAATGCAATTGAAGATCTACTTATTAGTCATGGCTTGACTATGGCTCAAATCCGTGATCAAGGTTATGATGGGGCTAGTAACATGAAAGAAGATATTAAAGGGCTAAAAATATTGATTATGCAAGAGTCACCTTCTGCTTAATATATCTATTATTTTACACATCAACTCCAACTAGTTCTTATTGCTGTTGCCAAGGGTAATACTGATTGTGTGAGTTTTTTTTATCAAGTATCTCTCCTGTTGAATATTATTGGAGTTTCTTGTAAGCGTCGTGGCATGCTTCGAAATGCTAGGCTTGAGAATATAAAGAAATCACTTGCTTGTGGTGAACTTGAATCTGGCGGTGCATTGAATCAAGAGATGGGTTTGCCTAGATCTGATGAGACTCGGTGGGGCTCTCATTACAAAATTGTATCCAACATTATTATCATGTATTCCACAATCCATGATATACTCATTGATCTTGGTGATGATACTGCTCATAAAGCTAATTGGATAAAAATACATTTTGTGCTTGGAGCATTTGAGACCTTTGAGTTTGTTTTTTATACACTTGATGTTTGTTATTCTTGGATACACAAATGAATTATCCAAGTGTTTGCAAAGAAGGGAACAAGATATTCTTAATGTAATCTTACTTGTTAATGTGGCAAAGAACAGAATGCAACAATTGAGATCTGATGGTTGGAATATGTTCCTTGAGAGGGTCACTTCGTTTTGTGATAAACATGATGTTGAAGTTCCTACTATGGATAGTGATTATGTGTCTTATGAAAAATCAGCGAGGTATACTCGTTCTCGAAACCAAACAAATGATAATCACTTTAGAAGAGAAGTATATATTGGTATCATTGATCAAATTAGCCAAGGGCTTGATAATCAGTTTGATGAGGTTAATATGGAGCTGTTCTCTTGTATGTCGGCCTTCAATCCTTCCAACTCATTTGTTTCTTTCGATGCACAGAAGGTACGTATACTAGCTGAGTACTACCCTAAAGAGTTCTCGAGCAATTATTTGCTCAAACTTGAATTACAACTTAGTAATTATATTGATGATGACATGAGACAAGCTGATAGCTTCAAAGATATAGACAATATTGTTGATCTCTCAGTTAAGCTTGTTGAAATAAAGAGACATAAAGTATATGATATGGTTTACATGCTTCTTAAATTGATTTTGCTTCTACCAGTGGCAACGGCAAATGTTGAAAGAGTATTTTCTGCAATGATTTTAGTGAAAACAAAGCTAAGAAATAAGATGGATGATAATCTTTTGGATGATTGTCTAGTCACATTTATTGAGCAGAATATTTTCTTTGAAGTGGATGAAGATATATAATCGAGACTCACATGTCTTTTAGAAAGCGTCGGCTACAAAAGACAAACAAGTAGTATGTAAGTTTCTCTTTGCTTCATATTTAAGACTATTATCATAATGTTTTAACTATTCATATTTGTGAAATATTTTAATTTAAAATATATCATATTATTTAATGTATGTATACTAAATTATGGTAAAAATTTAATAAATATTTACTTAATTAAAAAATAATTTTACTGAATTACATATAAAATTTTAATGTAGCGTACCCAACTGTAAAATCCTAGTCCGCGCTGCTACCAGCAATAAGCAAAATATGTGATCCAAACCACCTTCAAGCCTACAAATAACACAACCGAATAGGAAGGTCCACTAGCCGAATTACACACATCTTCGACACTTGGTGTAACTATTGGTAAAAGGGGACTCACTACTCATTGCTAGCCAGGTGCAGAAGAGTTCAAATGTTCCGACCAAATCATCGCAGCATATCTCGCAGAGGTGCATGACATAAGTGTTCGATGCAAACGTTAGCCTAATTGGTTTATCTTTTTATATTTATAGCTTATATGCTGAGAAATGTGCATGACTTAACAAAACATAATTTTAGAACAAGATTTCTATACCTCGATTCTTAGTGGACTAAAAGGCAATGTAAAAAACAAGAAAAGATAAAAAAAACAATAAAAGATAAAAAAAACAATAAAATTAAATTCTAAAATTCAAATTTAGATGCGGCTTAGAAGCTACAGGTCTGCTGCCAAGCAGGCACATTAGTGAATTCTAGATGGAATTATGTTTTACTTATTCATATGTGCAGAAACTTTTTTATAGCTGTTGGACCATCAGCATCAATTCATCTTCATCGTGGTTCTGTACCCACAGTTTCCAACCGAGATAACAGACCAAAGTAGACATTTGTACAGCTACATTCAAGAAAATTATTTGATCTTACAGGAACTTCTATTTATTCATTGTAACAGGGCCTTCAGGTGGGATTGACATGATGAAAGCATGCTTCCAATTAACAAAGCAAATACATAAAACAGGAGGTTGTCTTCGATGGAAAAAAAAATGTGATGTATAGAAATGGCATAACTACAAATTCTGATGCCTTATTAAAACGAAATCGGCCAGCAGAACATTCATCTATTTGCTTCTTGCGATACTAAAGTCTGTAAATTGATGATAATGGCTCTCTATTAAAAAGACGAGACTCAAGCAAAGTGATAAATCACTGTTGTGCTGCCAAAATATTTTTTTGGATACCATCAGGTTATTTTGCGGCATTCTGTATTCATGAATCGGTCATGCAGCTACCTGCCCGAAAAGACTTCGATGAATCTGTAAAAGTATATGTGTCACACAAAGATTACCTTTAGAACAGAGCGAGGAGAGAAAATACAAGTAATCATATATTCACATGTTAAAAATATTAAATACAGAAGATAAAAAAATTGTATGTATTGTCTTCCAATATATCTACAATAATATTAATGCAAGTAAAATTCCGCAGAGCCACTTTTCAAAAAGGTCAGTGGAAAAACAAAAGGAAATACACAGTACATACCTCAGGTAGCTTCTTTCTGAAAACCACTTCTAGTCTAGCATCCAATGTATTTTCACAGACAATCTTTCCATCTCGGGAAGCCAGGACAACTCCACCAGAGCTAAATTAAAAGGTACAAGAATAAGTATTAGACTTTCAGATAAATGTAGTTATCATTTCGTAAAAATGATTTGAGTCTGCTGATAGCAGCATTGCAGCAATATATCTAGAAGAAAGTTTACTCCAGAAGGAGGTTATTCAAATTGGCTAGTATAAGCAGAATGGTTATAACATCCAGAAAAACAAGGTGAACATATGGGCTATAGGGATTGCAATGCAGAACAATGCACAAACACTTAAACAAAAGGAAAAGATTGTGGACTGTGGAGCCACAAATGTTGGAAATCAAAAGCTAACACACACAAAGAACACACGAGAGAGACAAAGAACACTGGAGGCAAGATATTTGGTGCTACAAAACCGCAGCTTTTCTCTTTCTTTTCCTCACCTCACTCAATTAAAATGCTAAGTGCAAGATTAAATAGACAAGCTAGAAGTCAGAAACCCACGTAATGCATGTTGCATGCAAATCGAAGCACTAATGAGCTGCATGCAAACCGAAGCACTAATGAACTGCATACAAACCTCCATAACACTAATGACACGGCCATTAAGCTCATTATTTAGCCACTAACTTAACTACCATGTAGTATGACGAGTTGGCCATCCCGGCCATTTCTACCACAGAAATTGCACCTCTTTATCTTGGATCCGTAGGTCCTAGTAGCATACCGCTAGTCTAGGTATTTCTGGTTCTTCTGTACCAAGAATAACTCTATGCAATCCTACACTAGTTAGTATAATTTCAAGCACACCACCTGTTGCACCGTACACACATGCAAATATGCTAAAACAAAAAAAAACTAAGTCTAGATTATTTTTTAATAATTTTCCCCCTAATCTAAACTCATCTAAAGCAATGTTGGTTCATTTTCCTGTGAACACATGATGTTCACCTGATCCCCACGGTCACGTTTTGGCTTGCGACACTCAGATGCATAGTGCCCATAGTCGCTACAGTTAAAGCACTTGATGTGACTTGTCACGTTTCGGCTTAGAACCACGACCATTTCCTTCTCTCCCCGATCAAGCTTTCCACTGGGCTTTGGTGAGAAGGAGATGTTCCTCATTCTCGTTGCTACGATGACAGTGCTGGATGCGCTCTTCATACACCTTGAGGGAGCCAACGACCTCTTCAAAGGCTACATTGTTGATGTCCCCAAAGTACTCAATGGTCGTCGCAATATGGATGAACTTGTCGGAAATGGCTCGTAGCAACCTCTTGATAACATTCTTCTCTTCTATATTTTTTCCAAGTGCCTGCATCTAGCCAACAAGTAATGTTACCTTGGTTGCAAAATCGTCCACCAATTTTGCATTGCCCATGCTGAGATTTTCAAACTCCTAGCGTAGCGTCTGGATCTTCGCTTCCTTGACTTGATCCACCCCAATATGCATGGTGCAGAGCACTGTCTACATCTCCAAGGCAGTGTTCTTGGCTACAACCTACATGAGCATCACATCACTCAGCGTCTGAGAGATGATAGCAATGGTTTTCTCTTCTTTCTTTTCATCAACAATGGCATTGTTCTGGGGTTCAATCGCTTCCCACACGCCTTGCGCTTCCACGAGGAACTTCATCCTCGTTGCTCAAGCCATGTAGTTTGTCTTGTTCAACACTGGATACTGAAGAGACATCCCTCCCTCCATGCTTACCACCGGCGCCGCTTCAATGATTGACATCTTACACCGCTCAAGAACTCAACCTTGCTCTGATACCAATTATTGGAAATCAAAAGCTAAACACACACAAAGAACATACGAGAGAGACAAAGAACACTGGAGGCAATATATTTGGTGCTACAAAACCGCAGCTTTTCTCTTTCTTTTCCTCACCTCACTCAATCAAAATGCTAAGTGCAAGATTAAATAGACAAGCT
Source organism: Zizania latifolia (assembly GCA_000418225.1). Classification (NCBI taxonomy): domain Eukaryota; kingdom Viridiplantae; phylum Streptophyta; class Magnoliopsida; order Poales; family Poaceae; genus Zizania; species Zizania latifolia. Next base: position 76,016 of record KE371900.1, read on the forward strand.
AGAAATCAGAAACCCACGTTATGCATGCTGCATGCAAACCGAAGCACTAATGAGCTGCGTGCAAACCGAAGCACTAATGAACTATATGCAAACCGAAGCAGTAATGAACTGCATGCAAACCTCCATAACACTAATGACACGGCCATTAAGCTTATTATTTAGCCACTAACTTAACTACCATACAGCATGACGAGCTGGCCATCCCAGCCATTTCTACCATAGAAATTGCACCTCTTTGTCTTGGATCCGTAGGTCCTAGTAGCACACCGCTACTCTGGGTATCTTCGGTTCTTTTGCACCAAGAATAACTTCGTGCAATCCTACACTAGTTGGTACAATTTTAGACACACCACCTGTTGCACCATACACACTTGCAAATATGTTAAAACAAAAATCTAAGTCTAGATTATTTTCTAACAACAAAGAAGTGCCGATGAAAATATCCCAGCCTATTCTAATCCATGCAATGGTGGCACGAGGGCACTCCTAAAGAAAGTACTCCCTCCATCCAGGTATATTTCTCCTTGACACATAGACCAAGGTAACAGTACAGTAGACTAAACTACCCTTAATTAGTATGGAGTACTACCAGTAGGCAGTATGTTTATCATTATGAGGGATAGTATCATAGTATGGGGGAAAACTCAGGAGTCAGGAAAAGTGATCTTAATTAGTATGCATGCATGCATTCGTGTACAGGAGTATTACTAGTATTGTTTATCATTATGAGAAGTAGTATGGGAAAAAAACTCAGGAAAAGTGCTTGGGAATCCGAAAACGCCTTACATTGCTGGACAAACACCAAAAAGAAATATGTCCTACATACCAGGAGTCCCAGACCGGACGGAGCGAGTAACATATTTTCATTGTTCATCAGTGCCTCAAAACGCCCAAAAAAATATTGAGAGACAGCCTTCCCTCTTTTAATTGATCATGTTCTATCATAACACAAGTTGCACTTGACAATTTTATAGTGCAGTCTAATAGCCAGGAAGGAAGCGTTGGTAGAACTTAGGGTAGTATTGAAACAAGAAATTTGACATCATAAAATTGGAAAATTGGCAGGGAGAGTGGCTTATTATCAGAAAAATTGCAATCATTACCAGGAGGGTCCATGTGCCTCATAATGACTGGGAGCAGATGGCAGATAGACATGACGGTCTACAACTATTTCTGGAGGATATACATTTGCCTTGTCTGCATATTCATTTTTTGCAGACTCCAAAACTGATTCAACAATCTCACGATCCTCCTTCCTGCAGCGGAGAATCACAGCTGACTCTTTCAAGCGCAGCAAGCTCTGTTGAGGAAATTTTTGCATTAGCTAATACTCAAACACTAGTAATACTCAAATTACAGACTCATGCAAATTGAGGTTATTAAGTTGGCAGATTTAAGTCACTCTTCTTACAGTAAGAACATGGATAGATATGTCTAACTCATCCTCGACCAAAGAAACAAAATGACATGCATAGGAAGTACTACTTCCTCCGTTGAAAAATATAAGGCACCCACGCATTTGAAGATTCAACCTTTGCAACTTTTGAACAATAATTAGTCCAAAAAAATGTAGGTTTAGTGGCACAGAAGTGGTATCGGTGATTCTTATTCAGTGGTACTCCAAATTATTTCGATTTCCATGTTAATAAGTTATTGATAATTGTAAAAGAAACTGACAATCAAAGTTCAATGTTTGAGGGCCATGCCATGTCAAATCACACATTATATCTTCAAATGGCACATGGACCCAACCTTTGCAACCTTTTGCCAAAACTAATTCAACTTGAAAATTTATTGGATTGGTGTTATCAACAATAAGAACCCAATCAATCCAGGCCAACGAGGAAATGGTCTAAAGTAGTATGCCCAACCCCACAAACAAGGTCAATTACTAGTTTGCAACCATGTTTTATTGGCTTTCCTTGACAGAGCATGTGTTCTCATGTGTCTGATGAGTGATGATACATTTATAATTACAAGCACAGATGATTGATGTCTGTTGCTGAAATAAAAATGCAGTAGCAGCACAATCCCATGCTTTATTACAAGAATGCAAAATAAACTCTACTGACCTGAACAATAAGTATCCTGAGAAGTTTCTTGTATGTATGGTGATCTCGACTTATATACAGTAGCTCTTTCCCTGCAGCCTCCATCATGAATTTGACTAAATCATCCTGAGCTTGCAGAACTTCAATTCGGGAAGCATTGAGCTGTGTTGAGTATTCACTGCATCAAATATAACACAATCAACTTAGAGAACTGTCCTTTTGTCTGTTTGCTTTATAGCGACCTATATATATACATGGTAGAAAGGACTAGTACAAAAAGAAACGAGAATTTTACATTTTCTTCTTGATACCAACTTGCTTCTCTTTCCGTTCATATTCATGCCTGATCCTTTTCTTTTCAGCTTCCACCAGTTGTAGATTCTCAATTTGAAATTCCTGAGGAGTTATTGTTCTCATTAGCTCATTGAAAAAGTACACAAATTATCCAACGGAACAGACAATCTGATGGCAGAGAACAGAGTAGTTCATGTGCAGCTAAAGTTATGTAGTTTTCAGTCATTTACGAATTGTCATTCCTTGTTAGTATAACATTTATGATGCTTTTTTTCGCTGGAACGGCGAGGGGAAACGCCGATCAAATGTATTAAGATGTTGAGAAAGGAATTACAATGGAACGACAGCAGGGTGCCGAAGGTGCCCAGGAAACCTGCCACAAGCACAGCTTAACAACAAAAAGAAAACTGCACTAGCTTCAGCGCAGCAAGCTTCCAGGCAGCTCTACATAAACAGAACAACGAGAAAAAACAGTGCTACAGCACAGAATTAGCCTCGCATAAGACTGGCTTCACGCCAACAATGCCATTCCAAGAGGATATCACTGGACAGATCGAATGGCAAGCGCGAAACCCCTTGGAAGATGCGGGCGTTGCCTCTTTCCAAATCATCCAAGAGAGTCACACCGGGATCGAAGATGCAGGGTAGATGGGTGTCTGAAATGCAGACTTAGTAGTAGGGCTTGAACTGTGTTACACGATTTAGCTTAGTTGGACTTCATACTAGAGAATGAGCAGCACACAATGTCACAACTCAACTCAGAAGCGGCAACAATGCAATGCCGTGGATCCAGTCCACATTAGAACAATACCCAACGGTCCAAAACCACCCGATGGAATCGCTCAATAGCACATTCCAGAACGCAACGTTCACTAATCCCAGGCCCCAACCGGGACCTCTTGAAACGCCGGCATTGTCCGACCATGCACAGTTCGCTCAATCATACGTTCAATCTGACACTAGCGATTGCGAGATCCTAGTGACAGCACTACAGCAGATCCGATCTTCCGAGACCCGGATCTCTGCGATCGCGTCAGAGATCCAAACGCAGTGGGTCACCTACGAGACAATGCGCGGGGGGCACGGCAGGGGTGAGGAACACTAGGGATTACCTCGGCGGCGGCGGCCTCGATCTCGGCGGCCTTCTCGACGGCCTCCTGACGGATGAAGTCCGTCATCTGCTTGAGCTGCCGCGCCACATCGCCGTCGTTCATCTTCGCGATCGTCGGGGGAGGCCCCTGGCCCCTTCTTCTCCTCCGGTGATCTCCGGGTCGGTGGGAGACGCGGTGGCGATGGGTTTTGATTTGCCTGGGGGTATGTGTGGGCTGCGTGATTGCGTCGCGATTCGTTTTTATCATCAATTTTAGCGGCGGGGGCCGGGGAGCCGGGGCCCGGGGTTGAGATATTTTGCACGCAGGCCCCTGAAATATTTTATTATGTATCCGCTCCGTTTTCTGGTGTCTATATCTAGCGAAGAAAACGGAGCGAAAAGTTTTCGTCCGTTTCAAAAAAAATGGATGCGGAGAGGCTTATATGGAAACGGAAATGAATACGGATTTTTTTTGGCGAAAACGGAACAGCGATTTCCGCCGAAAACGGATATACCGACGAAAATATCCGTATAAGAAAAATGAATAGTTTCTACATAAATAGGCCCAGTGTAGCAGTGTTCTTTTCCTGGAAATAGCAACCCACCCCAACTGACCAGCCCATCTACGGCAGCCCAGCACCCACCGGCCCATAAGAAAAACAGCAGTCTAGCCACATCTATCACGCATTCACGCCCTCACCGAGAGTCCGAGACACCGATTCCCCTTTCCATCGCTTAGCCGCCAGCGCGACTCGACTTGAACCCTAGCACGTCGTCGCCATCTACGCCAGGCCATCCTAGCGCCAGCCGCCATCCATGCCAAGGCGTGTCGCCGCGTCACCGCTAGGCCGTCAGGGCGCGTCGCCGCATCGCCGCCAGGGCGCCAGGGTGCCACGCCGCGTCGCCTCCAGGGCGCGTCACCGCCAGGCCACCAGAGCATGCCACGGCATCGTCGACTCGTCACCTTAGCAGGCCCAACTGAACTCCACGGCGCAGTCGGTAGTCCCGTACTCCTGCCACCAAATCTGGTGTGTATGATCGTATGGGCCATGGCAGCCAGCAAGCACATTCCGTATTTGCTATTTTGTTTTGATTGTGAGAAAGTATTAGCTTATGAAACTGAAATATTTATAGCAATATTTCTATATGCAGTGACATACTATATTAGCGTGGACAACAATGCAAGTAGCAATGCAAGTGTTAGTGCGACATCCCCGGCTATGCCTATTTCAGTGAATATTGTTAGGATAGATCTTAATGTTATTAATTAATTTATTTTACTTTCATTGTCACTGTAGTTGGATCAACAGAATAATGACATGGACGATGAGTGCTATATGGAGGTGGACTTAGAGGAAGATACATAGATGAATGATTGATGACGAAAGTTGGAACTTTAAATTATTTCTATTTTAAAATGAAAGTTAGAACTTCAAACTATTTCTATTTAGAAACTATGTGTTATGATTTATGAGTCGATACTTGGTATTTTGTATTTCGACATATATTCGATCTGTATCCGTGTCCGTTCCTTATTCGATCCATATTCGTTTTTGATACTATTCGTTTCCGTTTTTGCTTCTACAATATCCGTTTCCGTTTCCATTAAAAAATACGGAAACAGATATGGCAGCATCCATTTTCGTCCGTTTCTGCTCCGTTTTCATCCCTATCTATATCAGATACGAGCACGAGTTTGGCCGTGTA
>KE371900.1:87458-110908 GCA_000418225.1 Zizania latifolia
AGGCGGTAGCCGATTTCATAGTACAGCACAGAGACGAATCAATAGCCTACGTCGAGCCGGCACCATGGACACTATTCTTTGATGGATCGGTGTGCCAACATGGATGCGGTATCAGATTGGTGATCGTATCGCCATGTGGGGCAACTTTTGAGTTTGCATATACAATCAAGCCCTTTTCGACCAACAATCAAGCAGAATATGAAGCAGTATTGAAGGGGTTACAGTTGCTGAAAGAAGTTGGCGCCGATGCAGTAGAAATCATGGGAGATTCTTTGTTGGTAATGAAGCAGCTATCGGGTGAATATGAATGCAAAGATGATGTATTGAAGACTTATCACAATCGGTGTCAAGACTTGATATCAAGCTTCAGAAGCATAACCCTCACCCATATCTCGAGGGAACAGAATACGGAGGCGAACGATTTAGCTCAAACAACATCGGGATATAAACCGATGGCTAAGCCGATTGAGATAGAAGTTGCAGAGTTGGAAGCCGATGATTGGAGGTATGAACTTGTTACATATTTTAAGAACCCTTCACAATCGGCACTAAGAAAACTCAGGTACAAAGCTACAAAGTATGTATTGCTTGATGAAGAGCTATATTATCGGACTATTGACGGAGTGCTGCTCAAGTGTATAAACACTGAAGAGGCGAAGGTTGTTATGTGCGAGGTTCATGAGGGCATATGTGGCACACACCAATCGGCCCAGAAGATGAAGTGTCTACTCTGGAGGGCTGGGTATTTTTGTCCGACTATGATGAAAGACTGCATAAGGTATTATAAAGGATGTCAAGATTGCCAGAAGTTTGGAACCATCCAAAGAGCTCCAGCATCAGCGATGAATCCGATAATCAAGCCGTGGCCTTTTAGAGGTTAGGGTATCGACATGATTGGCCAGATCTACCCAGCATCAAGCAAGGAACATAAGTTCATATTAGCAGCTACAGATTATTTCACAAAATGGGTAGAGGCCATTCCTTTAAAGAAGGTTACTTCAGCCGATGCAATCAAGTTCATTAAGGAGCATATAATATACTACTTCGGGGTGCCGCAGACAATCACAACCGATCAGGGTTTAATCTTCATATCGGAGGAATTCCAACAGTTTGCAGTCAGCATGGGGATCAAGCTATTGAATTCATCGCCCTATTATGCGCAGGCAAATGGGCAAGCAGAGACGTCTAACAAGAGTTTGATAAAGTTGATAAAGCGCAAAATCAATGAACAGCTGAAACGATGGCATCAGTCCCTATCGGAGGCACTTTGGGCTTATCGGATGGCCTGCCACAGAGCTACACAGGTGCCGCTGTATCAGTTAGTTTATGGACACGAAACAGTATTGCTATGGGAAAATAATATCGGCTCAAGGAGGATAACATTGCAAAACTAGCTCACGGCCGGTGATTATTACAATTTAATGACAGGTGGTTTGGATGATTTGGCACAGAACCGATTAAGAGCCCTCGAGAAGATAGAAGAAAACAAAGCAAGGGTGGCTAGACATTATAATAAGAAGGTGGTGCCTAAATCGTTTAAAGAAGGAGACTTAGTCTAGAAACTTATTTTGCAGATTGGGTCTAAGGACAATCGGTTCGGAAAATGGTCACCTAATTGGGAAGGGCCCTATCGGGTACATCGAGTGGTTTTCGGTAATGCTTATTTACTTAAGAGCCTGAAAGGAGAAGTGTTCGGGAAAGCATTGAACGGAAAATACTTAAAACGATACTACCCGAGCATATGGATAAATGCCTAAGTCTACACAGAAGAAGATGAATAGTTGCCGGTTGATATTCATAGGGCAAATGTGGTGCTTCAGAAACTAGGTTAAGGAGAATTCCGCAGATTTGGTGGGGTCCATGACCCAACATTTGGCAGAGGTTGGTATTGATAAAGCTGAAATTTCGAAGTATCGGGTTGCACCCATACTCTAAAATTGGGGGCATGTGTTAACGGCAAAATTTGGTAAGGCCCAAGTCCAACAAAATTTCGACACGGTCAATGAAAGTCAAGGAGTCCGGTCAAAGCACGGTCAATAAAGCCTGTCCGCAACACACACGTGTGACCGGATAAAAATACAAAGAAGCCGATAAAGGAGGGGATAGATTTTGCTGCGAAGATAAAGATGGAATCGGTTGCAGTCGTATTCGCATAGGACGGCAAGTCTCCGAACTATAAATATGTAAATTTTAGATTAGAATAGGAATCAGTCAACAGATCAATCAACACTCGGTGCATCGCCAAACTTGCCATCGACGAGTTCTTGCTCTTCCAAGGGGCTGCATCGTTTCGATCTCCGGCGAGGGGTAAGTTTCGCCAAACATGTATTGATTCGTAGGTCTAAGGCTTCATCGGTTAGGTTCGACATCTTAGTCTATGTATCGATCATGCTGTATCAGATACGTGGTTTAGATCAAACATATTAGTCTAAGGCTTCATCGGTTAAGTTCGACATCTTAGTCTATGTATTTGATTCACATCATGTATCGTTCATATGGACGAAGTATGTTCTGATATGTTTAGTATTATGATTCGTTGTGATTTAGCGACTATCTTGGTTCGGTCCAATCTTGCGATTACAGTAAAGGATAATGCGAACACAGATCGGGCATGCTAAGGCCAGGTTCTATCAGAGTGTAAGCTGATAGGTTATCTCATGTCTGTCAATGCTACACGCTTAAATTTCACGATGATTCAGGGTATCAGAGTCGAGCGGTACGCATCGGCCTGTCATTGCCAAAAAGCGTGTTGGTGAAGTTTTTGGTCACACGCGTGGCCTGAGAGATCTGCTTAACTCTAGTGCAGGTCCTAAATTTGCGGTTCGTGGCATGCCAATCAGTTTGATCCTGCAACTGATAAGAGAAATAAGAAAACCGTAAGTAGTAACACCTATCGGCTATCGAGCCGATGGTTTCAACGCGTATCGGACTATTTATTAAATAACTGTAAATAAAATGCAATAAGAACATGGTAAAGGCCAATCAACGCAGTATATCGGGTGTACGATGTACGACAAATAGATCTACTGTGAAACCTATCGAGACATCGGCATTGGCCTGAACCAACTAATCTGTGAAAGCAACTGAAAATAGTATCTGAGCCAGCATCGGGTCGTAAAAGCAAGACAAGTGAAATAACGCCAGGCCGATGCATACTGCCCGACTCCGATACCCTGGATCATCGTGAAATTTAAGCATGTGACATTGACAGACATGAGATAACCTATCAGCTTACACTCCGATAGAACCTGGCCTCAGCATGCCCGATCTGTGTTCGCATTATCCTTTACTGTAATCACAAGATTGGACCAAACCAAGACAGTCACTAAATCACAGCGAATCATAATGCTAAACATATCGGAACACACTTCGTCCATATAAACGATACATGATGTGAATCAAATACACAGACTAAGAAATCGAACTTAACCGATGAAGCCTTAGACTAATATGTTTGATCTAAACCACGCATTTGATACATCATGATCGATACATAGACTAAGATGTCGGACCTAACCGATAAAGCCTTAGACCTACGAATCAATACATGTTTGGCGGAACTTACCCTTCGCCGGAGATCGAAACGATGCAGCCCCGCGGGAGAGCAAGAACTCGCCGATGGCAAGTTTGGCGATGCGCCAAGAGTTGATTGATTCCTATTCTAATCTAAAATTTACATATTTATTGTCCGGAGACTTGCCGTCCTATGTGGATACGACTACAACCGATTCCATCTTTATCTTCGTAGCAAAATCTATCCCCTCCTTTATCGGCTTCTTTGTATCTTTATCCGGTCACACGTGTGCGTTGCAGACGGGCTTCATTGATCGTGCTTTGACCGGACTCCTTGACTTTTATTGACCGTGCCAAAACTTTGTTGGGCTTGGGCCTTACTAAATTTTGCCGTTAACATAATGACAATCATAAATATGTTTCTTTTGAATAACAATACACTAGTAAAACACGTGTGTTTACCTAGAGGTGGATGTGGATACTTGTCGCCATATTTACGTATTAAATCATTAAAAACTCTCATGTCATGTGCTGATCCTGGCCATCCCATGACAACAAATGTAAATCTCATATCAAAGTCACATATAGCCAACACATTTTGAGCGGAGTACCCATGACAACCCACATGTTGAAGGACCTTCGAAGCTAGCACCACAACAGGGATATGTGTACCATCAATCGCTCCAATGCAATTATCAAAGTATGGTGAAAATCGTGGAGATTGTAATATCTAGTGTACTGTCAAAAATTCAGGATCTCTTAACTTGATAATATCTTCTGATAGCATATACACACTCAAAAACTTCTTGAAACTTCCGACTAATCATCTCGGTTGACCTCTCAAAACGGTTTTCAGCTTGTCTAATTGATTGAGGGGAACCAACTATCCATAAAAACATAGCTAAAGACTCTATCGATGTCATCTTCTTCGATGACATCAAGCCATAGATCGACACTAACAAATTATGTAGCCTTTCAAATAGTACCCTACTCATCCTTAATATGTTGAAATAAGTTGTGGGATTTTGAAGAGTTCTTCTAACCCAATCATATCCAGACAGTTCGGGTTGCCTCATCTTAGATTTGTTTATGAAAGAGTCGTAGTAGTACGTACCAATCATGCATGCAATGGTACCATATCGTTGCATCACCTTCAAATATTCGTGTGCAAACTCAATTGTTTCATCCTCTTCATCACTTGACGAAAAATTCATCTACAAACAGTTACAACATAGATCAATCAACCATGCATATACCAACACAAATCAACACACATGAAAGCATTCCAATAAACAGTTCCATCATGTAGTTCATAAGAAAGTACATAATAAGTAATGAAAGTAGTTCATAAGATATTCCATAGTTCATATTCAGTTTAGTTCATAAGACTTAGTACATTTTTCTCATTTGACACCAACGCTTCAACCAAATAAGCCTGGCCTCGTTCGTGCTGAAGTTGAAGAAAATTTCACGATTTTTAGCTTTCACAAACAACTAGCTAGCCATAAAATACTCTATACTTTCTTCTGCTGCCCCACATTGAACAACCATTTGAAGAGCCTTCTTCATGGATGAGGCCAGGAGCTCTCCCTGCAGCACCTTTTGGGCAGCAACACTATCAGCCTTCAAATTCTCTAGAACACCCCTCATAATGTTCACCATAGGACTCTTTGTCTTCTTAGTTAGACTAGTGACACTAGTACTGGTGCTATTAGTCCTCTTTTGGGTACTAGCACTCATAGGGCTATCATCAAACTCTTCAAATTCATCAACTTCAATCCTTTCATCACATCCTTCTCTAATGTCTTCTCCAGGAATACATGATGATGAGCCATCTACAGCAACTTGATCAAACATTTGCTCAAGCTGTCCAAGATTTTCTGGAGGGGGCATTCCTTAGCTTTTTCTATTATGATTTTCCCTGAAAAGTAGACAGAAAAGAAAGCAGAAAATAAGCTTTTGTTGATGTTCTTATTAAAAAACTACATCACAAATAAGGTATCTTAGTGTTGTCTTTCCAGAACTGCTCATCAGCCACGACCGTCCCATTGGCGCATCTAAATCCAAATTGTTAGTTGAGCCACAACCAAAACTGATATAGCCCCTTAAGTTGACTCCATCTATTTCACAGTTGTTTTGTAGAGTGTCTTAGACTAACACTAATGTAATACTTCTTTGCTATATTCTTGAACCCTCGGTTAGTAATGAAACCATTGTTTGTATTCCCAGCCCTTTTTTCCTCAAGGCAAATGTCATAGAAAACAAAGGTATTCTCTGAACTCCAATTTGCCTTATCAACTGGCCCACCCATCTAGTAGAGTTTGCATACGACACATGGGTTATTTAAATAATAGCATGAACATCAAGATATTTTTCATTTAAGAGTTTTAAGAGTTCATTAATTTGTCATGCCTAAAGCCTACTGACTAAAAGTTCAGCTAATCCATAGCATCTTCAATATAGGCGACAAGCTTACTTAAGCATTTCTTTATATACAAAATGATAATCAGAATAAACACTTCAGTTTCCTCTTAAAAAAGAATCTAGCAATTCCCAAGAATCCACAACAATTTTTATTTTAAGTCCACAATATTCAGAATTCAGAAATGATACTTGGTAGCTAATACCCAATGACAGCACAAAAATCATAAAATGCCACGAACAGATTTCAGAAGATAAAAAGAAGACCATGCTGAGTCATGTGAAAGTAGTTGTTACTTTGTATCTCTTGCCAGAAGACTTATCAATATAGAGCATACTTTGTAGTTACTTGTATTTGATATTATAGTGTAATTTATTTGCCAGAAGAATTATAGTTTTTGGACCACCTGTATGCTAACTAGTTGACAAGCTAAGATAGCTTGCACTTGCAGGCTGAAAGTAGTCGGTATGAAAATTTTGCCCTCTCAGTAAGACTATCATTAGCTCAAAGGATCACTGATACTAAATTTTTCTCTTCCTTTAAATTTAAAATCAAAACCAATGGCTACACATAGATGAGAGGGATCAGCATATTGTGCTGTGGCATCAATGTCAGGCAATGTAGGAAGTTACATCCTCTACAAAAGGCATCGGTTACTATGTAAATAACACAACTAAACTGCTGACATTCCCAATACACGCTAGAGGATAAAACATCCATAAGATTAAGCTATTGTTTGCATCTAAATATTTACAGATCAAGAGCCATGAAAATTAAATGGTGCAGTGCAGTTAACCAAAAGATTATATATGCAGATTGGAGCGAGAAGATTGACCAAACATAAACAAATTTATAGTAGTGCGTGTAAGTTGACATTTGGTGATAACAGAGTATTGTCAAAATTGAAAGGAGAACTTTGCAACACATATATAAAACTAAGTGCATAGCATAAAACACAAACACACAGAGTTCTGTTGGATGAGAGTTTTAAAGCAAGTGTGTTGCATTGTACTGTTAAATGGAAAGGAGATCCCGTGTTTGAAAAATGGGTTATGCAGGTGAACACCAATGCCCTAAATATCATTAAAACAACTTCCAAAGCAATGCCCTTGGATAAATTTGGACTAGAACTAAACACAAGTAAACATAGATATTTTCATCTGATTCTATAGGTACTTTTGTTGCCTGCAAAGAACAATTCACAGTTTGAGTAGCTAAGGAAACATAAGATCGATACTAATCCACGAAGTAATTTGTAAGGCACTAACAAAAAATAACAACGGGCTCTCTGTAACTCTGTTAGACATGGAGTTGACAACTATAAGAAGAGATCACTTATTATTGTAGAACTAACAATCATAGATGAAAGCCTTATTTCTTGATAACTCAAAATCAAATATGTGACCAGTGTGTTTTGCAGAAAAGCAACCTTGGGAAACAACAGTATTATGAAAAGGGATAATTGCATTGGATAGTTTAGGTTTGTGCACATGACTCGAGTGAGTACTGAACTATTGATCATTTGATAGGAGTACCTTTTTGAACTGCTCAGAGATGCTTCCCCAAGTTGTTATCCACAGGAACACAGCTTACCAATCAATCTGCAAGAAGAGATAAACTCACTTAGCAACCTATTTCGTAGATTTTGAACACGGAGGAAGAGGAACCATGAGAAAACTCCCAGAAAATACAAAGTTGAGGAGGAGGAGGAGGGGCGGCAGCAACAGGAGGGGCGCCGGCAACCTGAAGAGGCGGTGGCGGCAGATCAGGATAGGAGCTCGACGATGGCGGCAGATCCGGACGAGAGCTCGGCAGCGGCGGAAGCACTGGACGGGAGGAGTGACGGCGGCAGAAAAACTGGACAGGGAGCTCGGCGGCGACGGTCAGGCGGTGCCCTATAGCGTCTGGCAGAGCCTCTCTTCGATGGGCTGGGCTAACAGGAGAATGGGGGCAAAAGAGTAAAAGGCCCCTATTAATTCAAATTAGTTCACTTTTATGAACTAAATGGACTAACCATTAGTTAGCTAAGAACTAATAATTAGTTCACTAATTAGTTGGACTGTTTGGATGGACTAAAGCTAAAAATTAGCTACTAACTGTTAATTGATGGGATCCAAACAGGACCTAAATTCACTGGTGGTTTTTATTATTATCAGTTCGATTTAAGAAACAGACTAGTTACTATTTAGGCGATGAAAAATATGGTGCCACTATTCAGTCGAATTATATAGCAGTGAAGAATATTTGAGTAGAATCAGATATATGAGTTGATAGGCAGTAAAAATTCTTTTTCTTTTTAATTAGAAAAGAAATAAATGTTTCTTTTTCCATTTAGATTAATAAATCAAAACTTTACTAACTCGATCTCATTTGGATTTAGTCTTACATCGGTTATTAATTATGAGTGATCACCGTTTAAAAGGAGGTTACATCTTTTACCTCTCTAGAATCTTTTCTCAATTGAGTTGGCCGAGATCTTTATCATGGTATGGTTTTAATCCTGGGTTGTGAGTACAATAAAAACTCCTCAGGAGTCTTACTCTTGGTACAGCAAGTTGAGGCAAACTCTATTCTACTGGTCTACTGGAAACTAAAATGGCCCTTGGCAAGGGCTTGGGAAGGCCATTTTCTAGCCCAAAACCCGGGAAAATCACACCAACTCTGGAAATTCCTCATCTGAGCGCTAAGTACTTGCGTATTAAGGGTTTCGTCGAAACTAAATCTTTAAAATTTCTCTAAAATTACTTCTAACTAGGGGATGTGCGGTGTAAGGGAATCCCCTCCCATGAATTGGTTGGTTTACCCGATTACTCTCACCATTAACCAAACAATGCCTTAGTTTTTAAGTATCTAATTCAACGATTTGCACTAGAATCATATTAATAACTCTTAAGATTTAGAGTTTGTTCGGTACAATTCCAGTTTTAAGATCATATTAAATCTAAATTTTGTAGAGTTTATATGATAAAATAAAATTATTTAGACTTCTATTTTTAATTCAAAATAAAATCATATAACTCAACAAAATACTATCGGTCCATTAACAGTCGTAGATTCAAGTTTTTTTAGCTAGATTATATCTAGCTCCAAAAATCATAGATCTTGAGCTACGTCAGCTGAGGCCTTATATGCTTACAAAGAGAGTTAAACCAAGCACACACTTTGGAGTAACAAATATTCAAACCACCAGATTTGGATAATAATATTGCTGTTTTGACATGGTCCGAGGAGAACGTAGCTAAAACATGACCACGTCACAGCCGTTTGTAATTGCCAGTCTCTTGCTCAGCCATGCATGCGCAGTACACACTCATGGAGGGCTTCAGAGGTAGGGGAAACTCGCCCTCATCGCCGGCGACATACCAGACTCCTGGCAGAGGGCGCCGAGCTTCCAAACGGGCTGGGAGACGGCGGCGCCGCTCGCCACCGGCAGGACGGTTATCTCCGGGACCCGGCTCTTCCCTTCCATCTCTCTTGCTTCCTCTGCAACGTTGCAACCTGAAGGAGAGGAGGGTTTCTTGTGCGCATATGCAAATGCTTCTAACCTTCTACGCGATGTATGGACATTTTCCGGTTTGGTTTATACCGGACAAAAAAGATGGATTGCAATGGGTAAGATCGTCTTGTGGGACAGGATCATAAGATCAAGACGGGATTGGTTTGCTTCATGGAATTTATTGTTTTGCATATATGGTTGAGTGGATAGTGGATCTTGACAAAGACTCGAAAGCTATTCTTTGTGGCTGCTTTACCTTATCATGTTCAAGTGGTAATCCTGTAAAGTGTCTGGGTAATTCAAAATGGTAAGAGATCACATATTTTATCCCAATTCACATGAATTCTATGCATGCAAAACACCTTTTATTTGGTCGCTCCAGACAAGAAATGGCAACCAAAACTCCAGCTTCACGGTCTCCAATCTCCATAGTCCATAACTATATGACATCATTTTCCCATGTCAAATCCTAAATGAGGAACATGTAATACCACCATGATATAAACATATCTAGAATCTATTACAGCAAAGAATGGAGCTTAATGATACATACAATAGAGCCTTGTACATCAGAAGCAACACATTGCCAGATGTGGAGCTGAAAACTATCATAAGCCGAACAGCGTATCATTGGTGCCAAAGATCGAGCCACCAAACTGCCTAGTGTTCAAGTCACCATCCAAGGCAGACGGGAACCTGTCGAGCCACTGGGTGAGGTTCGGACTGTCAGAATCCTCCACCCATGGCGAGGTCATGTCGATGGCATCCAGTGCAATCGGATCCCCGTCCCCCTTCTTTATCTTGGAGTCAGAGTGGAGCGTGGAATTGTAATGCACATAAGCTTGGTCGGCCAGAGCCTCCTTGTCCAGCTTGTTGCGCTTCTCTGAATGATTCCGAAGGATTATGCTCCAGTCTCTTTGGAAGGTCTGGGTGCTGCAAACCTGGCTGACTATTCTGACGGCAACATGTTGTAATGATGGTGCTGAATCGCCATATTGTTCCCACCACATCCCTGATCATCAAAAGTTCATTACTAATTAGAATACACTGATCATCAGCATGTGCACGAAATATTTCAGCAATATTTGATTATTAGTATTTACAAATGCAATGCAAGATTATATATCTTAGGATATAAAAAAATGTATACAAATTTTGATATCATAAAGTTTGGATTCCTTTTTAATTCCTGACTGATATGTGTGTTATGGTCCACTAGTTTGTCTGGTTTACATTTATTTTTATTCTCTCCCATTATTAGGATTTTCAATCTATTTTCATTTTTGTGATCATATAATTTTTTTAGACTTTTTCGCTCATAGGCTCAAGGTAAATCACTCTATTCTATTCTAGACTGAAGGGAGGCCACTTCTATCTAGAACTTTGGTCTGTAGTGTAACTAGTGTTACGCTGATGTGTGCAACATGGTACAGTACAACGACAAGAGTATTTATTTGCTGAGTCCAAATCAAGCTTGATAACCTACCTTACATAACTATCATGCACACATAACATGGCCTTGTATATGGATAGTCAATCTAAACTGCAGAACATGCCAGCATACATAAATTGATGATTAAGATGTTTTCATTTTTAAGATTAATGTGAGGCTTCTAGGAGATAATCTGATTAGTATAGATAAATAGGAGGAAGAATATAAGAGTGCTCTTGAGCATATTTAGTATTAGCTGTCTTTGCAACATATCCAACAAAAATAAGGAGATCAGACTATGGGCTGCAGCAAAGAGACGTCAATGGTGTAATACTTATGTAGCTAGTGCCCAGCGGCCTCAAAATGCAGATCCACTCAACATTTGATATTTGACCGTTCAATTCCACACAATGAACAAACCAGGAAAAACATTGTTTCCAAAAACATTTGATATTTGACCATGCATCATATAGTGATTAATATAAACAACAGTCAATCCCAGCTTGCAGATTTTTATTGCCAAGCACACAAACCAGTTAAACATAGCAACCTATTACTGGAGTAACATAATTTCTGAATCTCAGTTACTATGTCTATCTTGTAGTTAAGCAATCTACTACTGCATTTCAAGAATAATACAACAATCGAGCTAAGATAAGTAATACCTGGGGAGGTGTTGTTACGGGCCTCTTTAGCAATGTTAGAGCCAAACAACCCTTGTGCCTTTCGAAAAGCATGCAGTTCTGCAGTGATACCTTGCCTTTGATCAGGGACTGTTAGCACTTTATCCAGAACATTGTAGAACTCCACTTTGATACTAGTGAAAAATTTGAGTTCTGGGTTATATTGGATGCTTGGGTTCAGAAATGCAGCTGCTGAATGAAGAGGTGAATGCAACTCTACCTGCCACTTTTGCTCCACGATGTCCAGAAATGACTTGCATTTTCCTTCATCCATTATGTAGTATGTTCTAATAGAGTCCATCACCTTTGTCATAGACTCATATATATAACCAATAGCAGCCTTGCCTCCTGACACATCCCTCATGACCCTCAATAGAGGTTCAGAAACAGCAGCTATCTCTTCAACTGCTCTCCAAAACTCATCGTCATCAAGGATCTCAATGCATGAAATGCTTAAAGACCTATTTGCATATGAAGACGACGCATAATCAGGACTATGAAACATTTGCTTCAGCTTTGGTCTGTGCCTCAACAACGATTGCAGCGTGAGAAAATCTGATACACACTTTGTAATCCCTGAACATACAAGCTCCTGCCCTGCCATGCACTTTCTCGTAAGATCAAGAACCCACTTGTTGTTGTAGATAAATCGCGTTAATGTTTGGGCTTGACAGATGCATCGGTTCACCCAATCAATCTTGGAGAAGTCATCCAACATTGAGTTTACACAAGACGATGCGCAGGGAGACCAAAAAATGGTGTTGTAGTTCTGCATGATCAGCTTGTCTACACTGCCATAGTTTATATTTCGATCAGTGATTATCTGCACCACATTGTCCGGACCAACTTCCCGAATTACATCATCAAAGAGCTCATACAACTGGTGACTTTTAATGTGTGGAGAAGCATCCACTGTTTTGAGGAAGAATGTCCCTAATGGAGATGACACAGAAAAGTTGATGAGAGCTTTCAATTTGTTATCAGTCCACGAATCAGCTAATATAGTGCAGCCTGTTGTCGCCCAATCCTTTTCAATCTCTTTAGTTTTCTGCAAAACCTCTGACTTGAGCTTGTGCAGCCACTTTGTCTTTAAAACCTCAGCTGATGGCCCTCGGAATCCCTGTCCACCAAGTGCCTCCAGCATATGGCGGTACGAAACAGAGTCTGCAATACTGTAGTCCAACTTGTTCTCGAAAAAGAATTCAGCTATGCACCGTTCGGCTTCTGATGCTGGTGCTGAGCGAGCCTTGTTTGCAGCAGCTGATAGTTTGGGTACTGGAGGAGACACTTCCAAAGCAAGGAACTGGGTCTGCTCAGAGGCTGAGGTAATAGCAGGAGAAGTAGCTGGCTCTGGAGATGGAGGCTGAGAAGGAAGGTCCCGAATTCTTCTTGGACGCACTGACAATTCAGTGTCACGTTGCCTCTTGAGAATTTGTATCTCTCTGTGCTCTTCCTTTGCTGCTATGACAGCCTTCACCTTTTCTATGACATCCGGCTTCACCTTGGTGCAAGGGTTGACACCTTTGCTCGAAATTTGAGATAGATGAAACTTGAGCCGGCTTATACCACCATTTAGGATCTTATAGCAGAATCTGCACCTGACCTTGTTCCCCTCCATCTTGTCGCAGAACTCCCAGCAGACATCCCTCTCCCTCACTGAAACAGTGCATAGAAAATAAGCACAAGACAGAAATTCAACTCATTGAACTCATTACATGAATGAAGTTAGCTACAAATGGTGAAATGGAGAGAGTACAATACTTTATGGTGAAGCAGAAGCCCGCTTCTTCTTCCTAGATATCTGCAAAAGTATCAGAGCCATGAATTACAGAGGGCTGCTGCTTACTAATGGTGAAACCTAAGAATCTAATTTTGAAGAATCTACGAACCGAATGCATTGCAAATAGAAACTGAAGAGCTAAAAAAACCAAATAGGGCAGTTCAATTACAACACAAATGATTCTAAATTTCTAATATTCTTCTTCTTGAACGAATAAAATTATAATTTCTAAGCTATTGTATGTTCGTTAAACAACAGTGGAGCATCTGACAAGCTACGGCTCCTTGAGTTGAGCGGAATCAAGCAACGATGCCCCCAATTTCTCATCAACTCTGAAGTCTGAAACTGTAATACAGTTCTGGCGAATTATCACTCCTTCATAGCAGCAAAGACGGGCATGGGCATAAAAGCTAAAATTTTCCCCATCCTTTCGACGGTCAATTTGCCCTCCCAGAATCGTTCGAATCCACATCGTCCTAGAAGTAATCGCATCTGAACCCAGCACAATAGCACACAGAAATGGCGCGCAATTTATAGCAACCGCTTTAACTCGCGAGAAATACAATCTAGCTTGCGAAATGACGCGAGATCCGTGGAGTTGCCCCCACCCCCACACCCCCGCGAGTTGTTGCCTGATAGGCCGCGGGAGGGGAGGGGAGGGGGCGAGGGGAGGCGCTGCTGACCTGAGCAAGCGGGGGAGCGTACGTCTCGCGCGGAAGCGAGTGCCTTTCTCTCCTGCTGCCTCTTCTTCTCCCCCTCCCCGATTTTATCGTCTCCTGGTCGGGACGGGAACTTCCGCAGCCGCCGCCGCGTCGCGAGCGGAGGAGAAGAGCGTGCCGAAGAATCTCCCTGCGCGTTGCGTGGTGGGCTCGCTGACAAGCGAGATGCGACGAGATGGACGGTCTCGCGGACGAGAGACAGAGATCGGAGAGATCACGTATTCTCACGTCACGTCGCCAAAAAAACATAGAAACGGGGAGAAATTTCTCGATGTTTTTTCGTCAAACTAGGCTTTGAAAA
This sequence comes from Zizania latifolia, assembly GCA_000418225.1. Taxonomy (NCBI): domain Eukaryota; kingdom Viridiplantae; phylum Streptophyta; class Magnoliopsida; order Poales; family Poaceae; genus Zizania; species Zizania latifolia. The sequence goes on from KE371900.1 coordinate 101,805, forward strand.
TGGGCGTCCGGCCCAACTATCGGCCCACGCCGTCTTCCTCTTGCTCGACCACGGGAAACATTGGCAAGTTGTTCTCATGGTCGCCGTTGGGATCCATATTGAATCCATCTCACTAACAATTAACTACTAACAATTAGTTTTAGTTAATTTAAATATTGCAGCTAATAGATAAGATAATTGTTAGCTCCTTGTCTAGCTAATTGTTAGTTCATTAGTCTATACAACTAGACTAATTTGAGCTAATACCAAACTTTTGACTGTATTGTCCTTATCCCTTTATGTAGCGCGAGTACTATAGCAATGGTAAAATTGACTTTAGTTGGCTATTAGTCTAAAGCATCTAAACAATCATAGACTAATTTTAGCTAGCTAACAATTAGCTCTATCTATTAGACAACTATCTATTAGTTTTAGTTCATCCAAACAAGCCCTTAATCCCTCATATTCATAAGTCACTTAAGAACTCTGCAGTTCTGGATAATTTCTGAGAACTCTTCTCAGTCGGTTCATGTTTGAGAATGTCAAGTACATGAAGTATATGCTTTTCACATTTTGCAGAAGTGCAGTGAAACACACACACAGCAGGTGTTTCCCGCAGTTTTAAGTGGTTCCTTCACTAAATGCTTTTGTCAAGCGAATAGCTCGTCCTTTTGTGGACCTGTAGGATTGTGGGGTTGACTCATCTGTTTAGACTGTTATTCTTATAATCCCATTTCTATTTACTTAAAATTTGTCTTGAATTAGAAGACGCTCTAGTTCATGTCTTTAATTTGCTCTTGGTAGCGAATCCTCTTTGTAAAAGTGTCAACTGTGCACCAGTGTTACTGGATAATATTTGCAAATATTTGAGCAATTACATGAAAGATGGAAAGTATGAACAGAAGGTTAGCATACTCGATATACCATCTCCTGACCTGGGCAGCAACTTTAGTTCGTGTCCTAAGACATTTAAACGAACGAAGATTCCAATTTTAGATCCACTTAATCAAACTTTGGCTAAAAGTTAAAAATGAAGCTGAAATGGTTTACAAGTAAAACTTAACTTGTAACACTCTGTTACAATCAACATACTTTTGTCCACTGGCTTCTACGTTTTCATTTGACCAGACTATTCTCAATTAGGCTCTTTAGAATATCTTTAGATGGGAATTGCAACAGCTGGTCGTGAACTCGTGGTGCTTCCATTTCAGTTGTGATGCTAGCCTTTGGTTGCTTTGATAGCTCCTCAGCGTTTCTGTTGAGAGGATTACACCAATAGATTGTTGAATCAGGTTTGTCTTAGTATTGCACCCAAAGATTGAATTAGGTTTGTGTCTTAAGACATCTCCAACCAACTTCTTTTATTTTTAACTCACTGTAACTAAAAATAAGAAGTTTTTCTATCTAGACCGACTCTCTATTTTTAAAACACTCTATTAAGCTCATTATAATTTAACTAGCTATATTTTATTAATATCTTGTAACTGTCACCAATAGATTAACTTTTACATGCCTGTTAAACTGTTAACTGTAGCATTCATGTTAGTAAATTTTCACTTCTGTTAGTAAATTATTTTAATTCTCCATATAGTTTCAAGTTTCATTTTATTCTCTATAATTTTTACTCTCGTTAGTAATTTTTTTCCAACACCTAAAATTATTTTGTGATCAGTTTACCAAGTGTTTATTGTATTTATTCAGGTCATGCATTTTGTATGTCTAGCCAACAAACCAAAATACATGTAAAAATAGAGAGGTTTTTGCTTCTATCTTTGGGGATCAGAGCAGCCAAAATAGATAATAGAATGAGATAGAGAGAAGTAGAAAGCTGGTTAGAGAGAGATTTTAAGAAGATTTTGTTAAATAATAGGATAGGAAGTGAGATAAGAGATTGGACGGAGATCTCTATGGTTTGCCTGTCCGGTGTATCTTCAGACTAACTGCTGTATCTTGCGTTCGCCGGCGAGTGTATGCTGCTCAGCCAGGTGTCGGCGATGTAGCGGTAAGCCGCCTCCGTCAGGTGGACGCCGTCCCAGAACAGACGGGCAGATGGATCCTCGCACGTCGTTGCATCTTGATCTCCACAGAAAGCACTCCCAGGCCCTCCGCAACAAATCGTAAGAACATCTTCAAACCCTGCAAATTGGAAGCATCATGCTCGCTCACTCGCCTTTGTTAATTAAGTTAACTACAGAACATTGGATCTGAAGCATCTGATGCATGGTAATACGGACCAAAGTTGCCTGGAGACTCCACCATCTCCATGATGTTGCTGAAGAAATCGGCGTAGATGATGCTGACATCCGGATGCCTGGCCCGGAGACTCCCGAGTGACTCCTGCAGCAGCGAGTTGTGGTACATTCCTAGCTCGTTGGGCTCCTTCAGGCAACCGGAGGCTGTGTCGTAGTCATCCGGGTTGGCTCGATCGGCAAACATGGTGAGAACCGGCGGCGTGCACCCTGACGGGATCATACCGGGAACCACCAGACTCGTCGCCCCGTGCTTGATCAGCCTCTGTCACCGTTAGCAGAGCTTCATCGAGTGAACAATACTTCTAGTAGTTCTAGGCATTTCTAATTCAGAATAACATGGTTGGAATTGCAGGTTTGCACGATTGATTGTTCAGCCTCTAGCAGACTGTCACCATTATCAAAGCTTCACGGTCTAGTCAATATGTTAGAGTATATATTAGAGATAAAATTAGTTAAAATTAGATTATATCTCCTCCTACCTTATTTGTAAATTGATTGTCTTATCTATTCGCATATACCCTTATATATAAGACCCCCTTAGGCTCAATATAACATATCTCACATCTAATCTATAACTTATTATTTATTCTTCTCTCTCTCACAATTCAACACAATATTACTCGTACTACTAGGTACTCCAGATTTGGATTGACAAGGTTGGAAAAGCAGATTGTTACATGATTGACTGATGGGTAATTACCTCGATAGCTGTGGAGATGGTCCTGATGATATCCGGAACGAATGATCTGATTTCTTGGATGCTCTTCTCCCTGAAGGAGAAGTAGTAATCGTTGACCCCGAATTCGCCCACGAAGAAGAGAGATCTCCCGAAGAAATCCATACACTCTACAGAGGAAAAAGGTATGTGTACTTCTTTCTCACTAGGGATTCGCCAATTCTAGAGATTCTGTGATAGATTGTTGCCTGTAACATGGCAAATTAGGAACCGAACCTTGGGTTGTTTTGCACAGCGATGGCTTGAGCGACTCGAACCACTGCAGCTGCACGCCCAGGCTGGTGTTGAGAGGGAACTGGTTGGAGCCCGGGGAATCTCCGGTGTGGAAGAAGCTGCAGTCGAGGGCGGTGGCGCCGCCGACGGCGAAGTTTGCGCCCTGCCGGAAGCTCCCCTTGTGCGACAGGAATGGCGGCACCAACGGCAGGCCCAGGTTTTGAGCTACAGACAGCAAGGGATGCAAGCCTGAGGAAGGAGGACGAGTGGTGCAGTGCAGGAATGACTCGGGGGCTTACCGATGAAGTCGATGACGAGGCGGCCGTCGCAGTTGCGGCCTGTGGGGCGGCCGCCGAAGAAGGTCATGCCGTAGGGAGGCCGAGTGACGGGGTCGAAGACGGAGTACCAGCTGAAGACGACGGGGTTGTTGCCGGTGTCGGCGAGGGAGTCGCCGAAGCTGAAAATGGATTCATAGCGCCGGACGGAGAGGGTGGAGGTGGCGGCGGTCTCCGCCGACGAGAGGAGGAGCGAGACGGCGGCGTACAGCCAGGACCTACCCATCTTTCGTCCTCTGCTCGACCACGATCGGTAGGGACGGGTGGACAAAGTACTTAAAAAAAGTAGTAAGAGTGTCGGGTTCCGCACTTCCGCGTACTCCGAAAAACATGTGCGTTAATTTTATTTTTAAAGGATGCACGAGAATATTTGTTTAAAAAACATTTTTATAAGCTCTTTTATAATACAGCTTTTTGGTACGTCTCTTACCTCTTAAAAAAACATCTCTTAATTATTAGTTAGAAAAAAATAAAATGATCTATTGCCTCTCTAAGAGATAAAACGTAGACTTTTTTAATCGTGACCGTTAGATCATGTTAATCTATTACCTAAAAATAAACAAATATTATTAATTATATATGAGGTCTGTTACGGTACACCCATTACCTCTTAAGAGATAATACTTAAGATTAATATACACCATTGATTTTAGTTAGGATTAAAAATAAACTAAAATTAAAAATAGTTGGTGACCGGTAAATAATTAGAAAGTCAGCGTAGAAAATTGAAAAGTACGTGTAGAAAATTGGAAATTTAGCGTAAAAAATTAGAAAGTCGGCGTAGAAAAATTAAGGGTGACATATTACCTCCTAGCCATTAGATATGTCAAAATTAGGAGGTAATAGGTTACCATATTCAATCCTAGCTATTAGATCAAAATAAATGGACGGTCTACAATATTTCGGGTGTACCGTAAAATTTACCTTATATATGTCTAGATGAATCTGTTTTTCTGGACTGCATGAGATATACTTGATGAAATGTTTATGTGATGCCATGCTAATGTCAAGTGTTTGTGTATGTACTTTAAAAGGTTTATGTTGAGTATTTCTATGAGCAATGAAATGACGTTGTGTCCACCGTTGTTGTGATTTAAGAACAATCTATTTGCTGTGGTTTGTTTTATGTTTGTTCTTTTCGGCATACTTTCTGAGAAGATGTTTGTGTTCTGACTTATTTGGTGTGACTTTTACTGGCACAGTCTTGTGCATATATATTCATTGAGTCACAAGCAAGTCGGACGTCTGAGGTTGGGGGAGTGTATCCTAAAGTTGTTACAGATTGCCAGGTGTGACCTTTGTTCAGACTTGATCTGATTCTTGATAAGTCACTTGCAATTCTGTTTCAGGAATTTATTTTTCCGCTGCAAGTTTTATTTGCGCCCATTCACCCCCCCTCTGGTCGCTAGTTTCGGTCCAACATGCTTGTTAAGAACAAGCCAAATGTTCATGTGCTGTATGACTGACATGCAGGACTGATCAAGGCAATCAAACATGTAAAGTTCGATCCAAGTGAGCCATATCATTGGAAGAACATACAGTCCCGCTGGTGTATGCGTCATTTAGGTGCAAACTTCTTTCGTCACTTCGAGAGAAACAAAGGATTGACTAATTTATTCAAGAGACTGTGTAGCCAAAACCAAGAGAAGAAATTCAAGAAATTGTGGAGGAATCTTGATAAGATGACCAGAAAATACAAGCAAGAGAAGACTGCCAAGCAGCAATCTAGAAGTGATCTGGAGCCAGAGCCACTTTGTGCGCTGCCCACTTATGACCAGCAGACAGTTCGTAGACGGTAGAGGGGGAAAGTTCGTTGCTTCTTTGATTGGATTAAATTTGAGAAGAGTGAGCATTTGTCTCTACTGCACGACACTCACGGTGCAAGGTATTGCATCATGATCACCAAACTTGCCGAGGTCTACACTGTTGGGTTTTGGGGAGGCTACGCTAGCATTAATTTTAAAAAAATTTACCCTGTTCGCCCAAGAATCATGCGTGTAATGGGATCATTGATCATTACCTCTAGCCACAAAACACGCTAGGGCAGCGGAAGTAGAGTTGATGAAGCGCGTTCTCGATCGGCTCCGCTCAGTTCCGTCCGTTCGTCAGAGATGAAGACGACGTAGTCCGGTGACCTCCACGGAAAGATCAGCACCTCAGTAGCAGCGGTGCCTCTACGGTATCCACATATACAGAGACAGGATCACTTCATGCTGGTATGCTAGTACCACGTGGAAAGTTAGTGGAGGGACGGCCACAACCGGTGTAGCCAGGAGAGGTGGCGGCTAGGGTTAGGTCGAAGCAACAGCAGCAACAACAGCTATTTCATCCTAGCCCCTCCTCTCCTTATATAGTACCCTCTCATGGGCCTTTAATCAGTATTAAAGCCCAACAGATCTAATCTGTTCATCTGGCCCGGAAGTTCTGGTCCAGGCCCGAAACTTCCTAAAATAACCTTCTATACGAATTTATTTCTGTCTGGAACTTTCGGTCTAACCGAAACTTCTGATTCATCCAGAACATACCTTTCAGGCAGGCCCAGAACTTTCGGTTCCTCCAGAAATCGAAACTGGGGCTGGCCTGAAACTTCCATTCTAACCGAAACTTCTATATGCTCCAGAATCCGGAAATTCCGACCTCAGGCCAGAACATCCGGTTCCCCAGAATTCTCTTGGGCATATTTTCATTAATCTCCCACTTGCACAAGAGCCAATTCTTGCAAGCTATAAATCCCATTCCCTTAAGCGTGTGACCCGTTAGGTTCATATGCAAATGGCCACTACCTGGAAACCCTTTCCAGATTATAAATCAATAGCGGTACCTAGCAGCACATATTGACCTCCGAAAGCATACAAAATAAAAACTATATTTTCTGAACCTTGATATACTCACGCACCAATCCCTTTACCACAGGACATCAGTCAAGCTCAAGGCGAGATTCGTGCCACCCTTGTGATAGCTCGACACTTTACTCGATCAAGTAGTGGATTAATCATGATTAACTCTTTAATCATAGTGGCATGGCCATGCACTTTTCCAACCTAACTATTTCGAGGGGCCTAGAGACATCTCTCCCATTATTTAGGAGGGGTAAATTCTATCTTGACTACTCACATCCCACGACATGTTTCATAACACACCTGAAAGCAACCTTTATAACTATCCAGTTACGGAATAGCGTTTGGAAGCCCCTGAGTGTGTCACTACACATTCTGGAATCAATGACGATCTCAGGTCTAAGGATTCTGCAGGTACATCATTTGAGAACAACTGATGGTACATTCAAAATAACAATCCCAGCAGTATCTCAAAGTGGGTCTATCCAACACCATGTTCTTTAACATGTGTCCACATCACTGATTTGATATCTCTATATCTATGATCCATGAAATATGATCATCAATCAGTCGAATGTGCTAATCTATAAATCATCACTGTCCCACATGATGATATGAGATTAGAGATCATTTAGAATAACATCGTGATAATACAAAGAGTTTCACAAACAAGTCACATATTTACTGATTAATGTAAAAGATAATTATTCAAGGAATATGATAACCAATTATTCAAAATACATCAGCATAGACAAGACTCCTTCTCTCACATACACTAGATTCTATCACGCAAGTATCTAATACCCATAGAGCTCAAGTGCGCCTCATGCTTGGGCTGCGAGAGAGGTTTCATCAATAAATCGGCTATGTTCGAATCCGTGTGCATCTTGCATATCTTTACATCACCTCTATCTATGATCTCACAGATGAGGTGATAGCGCCGCAGTATGTGCTTTGACTTCTAGTGCGACCTAGGCTCCTTGGCTTGCGTAATGGCACCACTATTATCACAATAGAGGTCCACTGGACTGGACGAACTAGGGACAACACCCAGCTCAGAAATAAACTTTCTGATCCAAACAGCCTCTTTTGCAGCTTTAGAAGCTGCTATGTACTCGGCCTTCGTTATTAAATTTATAACCGTTTCTTGCTTAGAACTCTTCTAACTCACTACGCCTTTATTAAGGCAGAACACAAATCTAGATTACGATCTCGAATCGTCCTTGTTAGTTTGGAAACTAGCGTCGGTGTAACCATTTACAACGATCTCCTCCGCAGCTCAGTAGACTCGGAACATATCCTTAATTCTTCTTAAGTACTTGAGGATACTCTTTACTATCGTCCAGTAATATTCACCTGGGTTTGATTGATATCTGCTCATAACACTTAGAGCATAGGAGACATCTGGACGTGTACAAAGCATAGCATACATGATGGACCCGATTGTGGAAGCAAACGGGATCACCCTCATCTTCTCTAGCTCATTAGGTGTCGAAGGACACTGACTCTTGCTGAGAGTGATACCATGTGACATTGGCAAGAAACCTTTGTTGGAATCCTGCATATTGAATCGTTTCAATACCTTGTCAATATACGTGCTTTGGCTTAATCCAATTAGCCTTCTTGATCTATCTCTATAGATCTTTATGCCCAATATGTATGCTGCCTCTCCAAGATCTTTCATTGAGAAACTTTTCCGCAACGAAGATTTAACAGCATCAAGCATTGAAATATCATTTCCGATCAATAATATACCATCTACATATAAGACCAGAAATATAAGTGCGCTCCCACTAGCCTTTTTGTAAACACAAGACTCTTCTTCATTCTTGATGAAACCAAACCATTTGATCACTTCATCAAAACGAAGATTCCAACTCCGAGAAGCTTGCTTCAGCCCATAAATGGACTTTTGAAGCTTACAAATTTTCTCAGCATTCTTTGGATCGTCAAAACCTTCAGCCTATGTCATATACACATCCTCACTTAGGTTTCCATTAAGGAAAGCCGTTTTAATATCTATTTGCCATATCTCACAGTCATAATATGCGATAATTGCTAGGATGATCCTAATAGACTTTAGCATTGCGACGGACGAAAATGTTTCATCATAATCAACACCTTGAATTTGCCTAAAACCTTTCGCCACCAATTATAGATGTGAACATTTCCATCAACGACTATCTTTTTCTTGAAAATCCACTTACACTCAGTAGTTTTTACACCATTAGGTGGATCGACTAAGTTTTAAATTTGATTCTCTCGCATAGATTCTAACTCGGATCTTATGGTTCCAAGCCATTTCTCACAATCTGGTCCCATCACCGCTTCCGAGTAGGTCTTAGGTTCATAATTATCCAACAATAATATGTCATGCTGCCCCGTGGTTAGAAACACAAATCGCTCGAGTGCACGACTAACCCTTTCCGATCGACGTGGGGCTGGTGTATCGACAACAGGTTCTACAACATCTTGCATATTGTGGGGGATAGCCCCCCCGGGTAGGCCACGTGGCGGTTTCCTGGCCACGTAGCTCGCGGGCAGGTGACCGCACGGCACGCCCCTGGGCGCAACGCCAGGCGGGGGACCCACAGCACGCACGCACGCGCGCGCCAGCAGGGGTCAGATTCAGCCGAAGGAGGTAGGAACGCATTAAATGCGACTGGACTGAAAGCGGACAGGAGGCAATCCGGGCGCGTCAGAAGATCACCCGTCGGGCGGCGTCAGCGCAGAGGGCAGGTAGGGAGTTGGC
>KE371900.1:154198-166630 GCA_000418225.1 Zizania latifolia
ATCTATTACATTGGCAAGAGGTATACGGGATGATCTGATCTGATCTGTTTGTCCAGTGTACATCAGAGTTTTAGCTGATGAGTTACCTGTTATTTTGCCAGTCGGGTTTAGTTCTCTTCACAGTATTCTTAACACGATGTCTTTGTGCTGTATCGGTTGAGTTCGAACCGTAGAGATTGACTTGTTGAGCTAATTAATTCAAGCCGATTGGTAAGGTTTGTCGATGAAAACGTTAAATAGATTTGATATCGAAAAACTAATACATCACTATTGATATATTCATGCGATGCATCGTAGTTATTCTGTGTGCTATCGGGGCCGACGCCGATAGACCGTCGCCGATAGTGTTAGAACAACTCATATTTGCTTCCTTATCAATTGTAGGTTAAATTGACTAACACGCTCTATACACTTCTGAGTTTTTAAGACCTGCACTGGAGCTAAACAGTCTTCCCCTAGATCTTTGAGTGTAAAGATTTAAAGATTCATGTGTGATTTTTGCGTCAACATCTCCACACCAGATCGTGCCGCACCTGCAAGCCACGACGTGAACACGCAGCCTCAGGCTTAGACACGTTCAGCTCACAGACTGAACACTGCATACTGAAAGCAAACTATAATCTGAATAACAAACAAGCAAATAAACTAGACAGAAATCAAGTTTACTAACAAAAGCTTGGAATAGAAGTAAACTGCAATTAAATAATAATTGCATGTAAGACACAATTTAAAATCTAGATCTGATACTTTATAATTTAACCTAAAAATTTAAGCTAATAAGAAAGTCGAACAGAGCAGCAGCAGGTGGTCTCGAGCAGAGCAGCAGCGAGAGATCCGTGTTTACGCGAGGATAATGGAGCTGTGGATTTGTGTAACAAAGAACCTCAAAAACTATTGTATACAAGTGTAAATATTGAGGAGTTGCATAGATTAGTTTAACATAAAAATTTAAGTTAATAAGAAAAACAAACAATTCATTTTATGTTTAATCAAAAATAATAATTTATCTTTCTAAGTAGACAATATTCTACTACGGTATATTATAAAGCTACCGGTATAATGCACAGCAAAGTGCTCTGATTTTATTGGTTGTACGGTGAGCAGAGCGCTGGACTCGCCGATCTCTCTGCAACCGTACGGTCATACCGCTGCGGCTAAGTGCTAACCCTTGCAAAAGAGTTCTTTATGCTGCTCAACCACCCATCTGCGACGTGCCGGTAGCCCGCCTCCGTCAAATGTGCGCCATCGAAGTACAACGAAGACGACGGAGCCTCGCACGTCGTCGCCGCCGGCTCGCCGCAGGCAACGCTCTCGTTGAAGTTGTATCTCCCGTGCCCTCCGCAGCACACCGTCAGAACGTCCTGCCTGAACCCTGCATGCCATCTCATCATAGATTCGATCGATCGATCAAATTCCATCTTCTTCTCCAGATGCTTGCTAATCATCATCATCTTGGCATCGTCCGAAACGCTCACCGAACTCGCGAGGAGACTCGACCATATCCATGACGGGGCGGAAGAAATCGGCGTAGACGATGGTGGAGTCGGGGTGCCTGCACCGGAGCTCGCGCAGCGCGAGCCGGAGCAGCGAGTTGTGGTGAACTCCTAGCTCGTTGACGTCTCTCAGGCACCCTGTCACGGCGTCGTAGTCTGCCTCGCCGGCACGGCCGTCAGCGAAGAACGTCAGCACCGGCGGCGAGCAGCCCGACGGAACCACCCCCGGGACGACGATGCTCTTCGCCCCGAGCTTGATCATCCTCTGTTAAGAACAAAGTTTGGTAGATTAATTGACTAATTACCATGGACTGATGATTCATGATTCTGATCCTGTTGGTAAGTAGAGCAGTTGCTTGCTGCGTGACCAGTGGAGTGGAGTGTGGACTGCAGCTCAGGCTCAGTTTTTTACATTGATATAGAAATTTGTTGCAGTTCATTTTACAAATCAATTAAGCTCAGATAAAATACAACAACTATACATATTTATAAGATATGCTTTAATCTTGAATCTCGATTATATTACTGTTTGTAACAATAAAAATAGTTTAACTAACGTTCGAGATCGATGGTACCAAATAGCATTATCATAATCTACTCTAATGCCAAACGAAGGCTTAGTGCTTTACCTCGATGGCCATGGTGATGGTCGTGACGACGACAGGGGCGAACGATCTGACTTGTTGCAAGCTCATTTTTTTCATCAACAGGTTGTAGTCGTTGACCCCGAATTCGCCCACAAAGAAGAGAGATCCACCCAAGAATTCCTTGCACTCTGCAGCTAGCACGGTTTCACTATTCTCAGTGATTAATTAGCATGTAATGCGCATCTAATTACTTTGCGAATTAGCAGGGTGGTTAATTAGTTAACCTTGGGCTGTGCCGCACAGCGAAGGCAAGAGCGACTCGAACCACTGGAGCTGCACGTTTAGGCTGGTGTTGAGGGGAAACTTGCTGGCGGCGCTGGGGATGTCCCTGCCGTGGAAGAAGCCGGCGTCGAGCGCGGTGGCGCCCGCGACGGCGAAGTTGGCGCCGCCGGCGAAGTCTAGGCCCCCGTTGTGTGCCAGGAACGGCGGCACGAACGGCAGCCCGAGGCAGTCAGCTGCACGCAGGCAAGCAGATGGATCGATCGAGTACTCAACGGCGTTCAGATATGGATGCGCGTTTAATGCGATGGCGGCGGCGAATTACCGACGAGGTCGAGGACGAGGCGGCCGTCGCTGCTGCGGCCGGTGGGGTGGCCAAAGAAGGTCGAGCCGTAGGGAGGCCGCATGACGTTGGAGGGGAGGGAGTACCACCCGAAGGCGACCGGCTTGTTGCCCGTGTCGGCAAACGAATCGCCGAAGCTGAAGATGGAGTGGTACCGAGGCCGCCGGCCGGAGCCGGAGGCGGACACGACGGCCGGCTGCGACGTCGCGAGCAGGACGAGTAGCGACACGGCGGCGCACGGCAAGGACTTGCCCATCTTGCCTGACATTGGGACACTGTACCGGCGGCTGCAACTCTGCCCTGCAAATTTGTCTTTAAAAACAAGAAAAAAAGACGTCGTCTCAAAATATAATACTACATCCTTCACAAAAAATATTTAGAAAATTTAATATTTATAACATTTTACTAATGATCAAGTTAAAATATTTAGGTTCAGTGTTTTGCACGTCAATTGATATTTATAAGTATTGAGAACGTATCCAGTGCAAACTAGATACCCCGTGTAACTTTATAAACTATAAATCAAGACCATAAGATGTTAATCCAATGGTAGGGTTAGAGACAAAGGGGCTAAGAGGATTTACAAAAGTGGCCGGTAGGTGAGGTGAAGAACTTAACTACAAAATAATCCCACTATTAGATTAGCATCTTGTGGTATTGATTCATAGTTTGCAAAGTTGCACGGGGTATCTAGTTTGTACGAGATATGTTCTCTATTTTAATAGTTATTAATGAAATATAATCGTTATTAATGATATATAATACAATTAACTTACTGTTAATATTCTATATTAAAAATTGTATAAAAAACCTATATGATTTACAATTTAAAATGGATAATTATCTGGTGATAGACTAATATTAGGGGCGCAAACGGCGGCGGAAATTTCCGACCGACGGGCTGCAGTTTTTTTTCTAACTATCCGGAAGTCGGAAGTGGCCACCAGAAACAGAACGGTAAAAAAAATATGAAAATTGTAAGAAAAGAGCTTTGCTATTCTACCTACTTTCCTTCGTTTACCGTATTTTTATGATAATTATCATTTCCATAATCTGGTAAATTATAGTTATCCTAATACCCTAAGATCTATCTACCATGTTTATATATGGCCCATTAGCACATCAACTCCCAAATTAAACCTAAATCTCTAGTGGCAAGTATTATTCGGTGAGTTTGGCTGGTAGTTCACGTATGTTTGTTATGTTATAGTTTAGTAATCCTTGCCCCGGCAGCACCTGCCACTTGCTTTTGTCCAATGAAGGTGAAAGAGAATACTCTTTCGTCTATCCTATTATATAATTATATAATTTATCTCATCTATTCTATTATATAATTAATGATTAATAAAACTAAATATTCACTTACATACTCATCTATTCAATCTTAACATTTTATTTGTTTATCATAAATCACAGCCGTTTATTCTAATCTAATCAATTTAACCTGAATGGGCTTCACCTCTAGAGATTCGCCCCCCTCCATTCTGTCAAATCAGCACCCCCTAGCCCTCACCATGCTAGGCCGCCGCCGCGCGCCGCGAATCGGGCGTCACCGCATCGCTCGCTTCCCGCCTAGCTCCCCGAGATCGACGGCGGAATCTGATTAGCGGCAGCTGGGGCACGGGGCCATGGGCCTCCATGGCTGAGGATGCCCGTTCTGCGTAGCGCTGCGAGGAGGGCTAGAGAGGCACAGGAGAGTCCGACGATGGAGGCGGCGGCTCCAGGTCCACCGTCGGCGAGGAGACGTAGGGCGTCGAGGAGGAAGGAACCTGAAGGCGGTGGCGAGACTGCTCCGGAGGCAGAGGAGAGGAGGGAGGAGGAGATCGATCTCGCGAGTTTAGAGGGGGAACGCGGCGGCGAGAAGCGGATGGGCAATCCGAACAGCGCGGGGCGTAGTGCCGACAAGCAGGCCATCGAGGATGAGGGGACCCTTCAGTCCCTGATACGGTGAGATATTCCTATTGTGTTTCACTTGTGCTTACTATGCCTACGTGTGGATTGGCTAATTACAATCATACGCGTGGATGATGCACCCACCATCCGTGAAGCTAATTTGGTTTCAGCTTGTAAAGTAGGAATTTTGGAGTCTGGCATGGGTACTTACAAGCTAATTGTGTTTTATTGGTAGAGATTGGAGTCTGGCATGCTAGGAATAATTGTTAGATTGCTGTGAAGTTTATCTTTGGCCTTGTTGTTTGCTCATTTGCTTTGGGATTACATAATTAGTTTGCTTTTTTTATTCGGTAGAAACTTATAATTGCTCCTTTGTTTATGCAGGAGGCAGAAACCTGGTTATCCAGGGTGGACCAGTCACCGCCTGAGAGCGTGATGGCGAGTGGCAGGGTGGTGAGATTGCAGTTTTTTCTTGATATATTGCAACCCCAAAATGAAACAGCATCGATTTGGGAACGACGAATTCTTGTGTCTCCGTTATAGAAGGAAAGGTGTGCTCTTTTGTACTGTTCTAATCAATATTCGCCATTTTCTCTTATTTGCAAGACAGTTGTCGTATCCATTTGTTATTGATTACATTATTATGTCTTTGAACCATATGATAGTTGTTGAATCCATCTGCAAATAATAGGATATGCAGATTTCCTGTAAACTTTTTAGTTCGGATGTTGATACATTCAATTGGTAGTGGATTAGTGATGCTGCTAATATAAAATCATGAATCATTTTTGTGCAGCTATGCTGCTAGAATAAAAATAGCGAATCATTTTATGCAGGCACCGTGAGTGATTGAGAATGCAGAAGGCACGAGGTCGACACCCTCAATTGTTTCTAAGAACCAGAACGGTGACCTCCTGATTGGCATCACTGCCAGTCGGCAGGCAGTGACCAATGCCCAGAACACAATCCGAGGGTCAAAGCGCTCACCATACCTCATTCCAAGCTCGTCGATCCCAAGTGCAGCCGCACCGAGGTCTTCGACGGCTTCTCCGCCGTCTTCTCACCGACTCCTCACAGGTACCCCTAGCATTCATCATGTCTGTGACAGGACACGCCATCTGTTTGTAGATGAAAAAATTACTTCCCATCTCTCCTACAAAATGATCTGTACTAACCAAAAAACATTATCCCAGAGATATATCTTTTTTACTTTCAAGGTTTTCTCCTAATGATAATATACATTGTGTTCTGCTTTTATTATCTTTATATTTTGGTAATTTGCTTTCTGTTTTGAGTTTTTGTTCTAATTTTTAATTCTACTAATATAAGATCATTTTGTATCACAGCCGATCACAGTGCATTATCACTATACGTGCTGTTCATGAAAGCACTGATGTAGAAAGTGGGAAATCACTTAGCAATGATGTCCTGACCATTGCAGACCTTGCTGGGGCAGAGCGGGAAAGGAGAACTGGAAATCAAGTCTGTTTCTTGATCAATGTTTTTTTATGATGTTATATGAAATTATGCATCCCTTTCTTGTACATGATCCTCTCTTTTATGTAAATATTTATCTTTTATTTACAGGGCACAAGACTGCTAGAGAGTAACTTCATCAAAAATACATCCATGGTATTTGGTCTCTGTTTGAAGGTATGACCAAATGGCTTTTCTTTAGTAGCTATTCTTTTTTTCTCCACCAGGAGGTGGTTGCAGAAATACTTAAGTCTTTTCTGGACTTTGGATCAGTGAGTTATGTTTACAAATGATTTCTTTTTTCTTAATTTTGGTAATTCCAGTCTTTGTTAGAACATCAGAAAAATAAGAAGAAACCCTTGGAGAAACATTTCAAGAACTCAATGGTATGTCTACTGACACAACGCTTTCTTTTGAGACAAGCAGTTCAATAATGTGTTCTGTTCGTTATTTTTCTGGAGGCATGCCATCTACAACTACGTGCAGCGCCTCATCATGAACTGTCTCTCATGCCAGGTATATCAATTGTGTATTTGTGTTTAACTATTGGACTGATTGCCCAGCAAATAATATAAATTATTAGCTTGTAGCGCCTCTCTGGTGTGACTTCGTGCACACCAAGAAAGCAGAGCGTAGCTGTTCACGTGACTTCGTCGTAGTACAATTGACCAGATTGATAGTATTGGCACAAGAGGTCAATGGATCACAGCTGATGCTTCTGTACCTTTTTTCTAGGCTTTCCATCTTATTATCGGGCAAAACGATTGTTTCGAGTGTGATGGAGTTGTGGTTCTCTTCTGTTATTACAATGCTTTTTAGGTGGGTTCTAGGATTCTTGAGACAATCTAGGGTTATGGTTTTAATATACTTAGAATTAGCATTAGGAGATGGTTATAGTAGGGAGGGGGACAGAGGAATTCATGGAGCTGATAGAGTTATCTTTCTCACATGCAGGATTATGTAAATGCCATTTTTTGGAGTGTCTACTATCAGAGAAAGTAACAACCGAACCTTAATTATCAACCAAATCTCGCAAAACCCTTGGAACACAATAATTGAAGGAGAATTTTTTATGCAACTTGTTGCTCAATATTACTGCAACCACTGATATATATTTTGTGTATTCGTAGATTTAGCTATCTTGTAAGTGTAGAAAGCAAACATTTTAATCGTATATATCTGATTCTTTTCTAGGGTTAGCTTAGTTAGAATCTTTGTGGCTCTCAATTTAACCTATTAGAAAAAATAAAAGAAATATTGATCCCTCTTAAACACGCCACAGAACTATACATATTTTCTAATTTTTACTTTACTTGTTTTCTATACGGCAAACTTAAATTAGACTTGTAATACGATTACATTTGTTGTTATTACTTATTAAAAGAAAGAAAGAAAAAGTAAAAAAAGCATCGTATTTCTTTCAATTAAATAATTTAATCTTAATCCTTTTTTGTTTTAGAATATTTTGCATGTTGTGTCAGGAATATCTGTTACATAGGACAGACTATTTGATTTGTTGTTGAATTCTTTTGACATGAATTTTAATTTATCTCATTAATCGTTTCAAGTTCAAGAAATTTATTGTCTTTTAATTTTTATCGTAGTGTTAGAACAGGTAAACTACTAGTATTAGAAAAAGAAAACTCATTTCGCAGAGCATCTCTTTAGATATGAGGTCTAAAAAAACATGGAGCAACATTCTAGATTGGTGTTTTCGACGGATCTAAAAACCTGAAGTTAGACGTGTTTAATTCGTGAAGTAAAGCTACAAACCGTGTGCGACACCGTCGCAAACGCCCCATGGTGGGAAGATACAGTTTGTTTAGATTCTAGAACGCTCTGCTGATTGTAACGGCAGATTGCTGCTGATGCAACTCACGCAAGCCGGAGTGTTTTTGACTTGCCCACTAATCGCCATGGATAACATTAACAAGTGTGTGGTGCACTCGCCATGTCAGATGGGCATGGCGGACTTCAAGTACTGTATGTCAGTGACACACGGCAGATGGAGGAGTTCGGTCGTACCAACATCTTCAGATAGAGTGTCATACAAAATTCAGTTGCATTTGTAAGCAGAACCGAAGAAGTTAACAGTACTATCCAAGAAGGGTTCAGAGAAGAGGCGTTGTTTTCTTTGCTTAGAGATGAGCAGTGAGCAAATGCTGCACTAAGCAAACTATGCCCAACATGGCAATTGCGTTACAATTCTGTAACTTGTAATCTTACGACAAAAGAATCATCATGCAAGTACCGTCAAAACAGATAGATTCCCTTCGCTCCTACCTTGCAGGACAAACGACATAACACTTGGGAGAGAGCTAAGAATGAATGAGGTTTTCAGAGATTGGCAGATGAGCTTTCTGCCCTGATCTGAACATCCACCACCGGAGTGGAGGCCTCCGTCGAAGTCCGCGTCCCGGTGTCGCTCCTCCGCACATCTTCAATCATCCTCACCACCTCTGACATCTTAGGCCGCCGATCAGGGGTCCTTGAGACGCATGCCATGGCGATCTGGAGCATTTCCACCATCTCCTCTTCGATATTGGGGTACCTCATCAGCTCGACGTCAAACACCTCAGCAGTCCACTCCTCTCGGACAACGGACTGCACCCACCGGACCAGGTGAACCACCTCATTGCCCCCACCAGTAATCTGAACAGGTGATCTTCCGGTGAGGAGCTCAAGTATGAAGACGCCGAAGCTGTAGACATCTGAACATTGTGATGCTTTCCTTGAGTCAGTGACCTCTGGTGCACAGTATCCCAGAGAACGGGACCTTGCGGTGATCGGGTTCATCAGTGATGCCAAGCCAAGATCAGAGACGCAGCCATTTTGCTGGTTGTTCAGGAAGACATTTGAGGCCTTGATGTTGCCGTGAACAAATTTCCGATTGTTTTCTGTGTGAATATGTGCAATCCCTCTTGCTGCTCCCAGGGCTATCCTTACCCTAGTTTCCCAATTCAAAGGTATTCTGTCCTCCCCTCTTTTTCCTGCATGTCATAATAAACGGTTATGATATGTATGTCAAATTCAGTTTTATGAAATAATTAATGCAAATGGCTTATCTTGTGAAGTGATCTTGATCCATATCAGCTGAAGAAAAAAATCTCTATCTACACTACTATAGGGAATTCACAGAACAATTATTTTGTTTTCATTGATGTTACATATGTCATCTATACTTTTGGCCAATCAGGCTCATGAACCTAAATAAATTATGATAGTCCAATTGTTTCTAGACTAAAAAGTATCTAATATTAACTCTAGTACCACAATGCTAGTATGCTACACAGTAATACTTTAACTAATTTCATTGCATTGCAAATTAGAGTTGCATATCTCATATTGCTCATCCTCTGCTCCTGATTCTGATACTGAAATGGTGAGATTGTTTATGATAGTGAATAAATGCAAAATGTTTCAAAGGTTTTACGAAATGAAGCTGACAAGATTAGCTCTGGTAGCTGGAGAAAATGCTGAACAACATATTTTCATTAATGATAAAAAACAATTTGCAATTTGTCATTTTCCTGTGTGCACCGGCATTTCTAGTTCCATATCTTGCTACCTCAGTGTACCAATCTTATGAGTAAAGTACAAAATACAGTATCTGAATTAGGAATTCCGTCATTTAGGTACAACAAGATGCCATATTTAAGGAAATATACTGTCTTACTACCATAATGGCTTTGTCATGACTAGTTGACCACACCAAGCATGCCATGTGAGCTTGAATTGAACTGGCTCCATGCACAAGATTGCAAGTCAATACAGATAAGAGTGATGTGGGCAACTATAAATTATACTCCTACCAATCAGCTAGATCTAAATGAGCAAGGCAAAATTTATGATAGGATAGCAATCCAGAATAAGGAAAAAGAAATTAGAAGGTTCTAATTCCACATGGCTGCCGTACATGTGCTTCAGAGGTTAGAACTATATGCTACTTCAAGTGAAACACGAACACTAAGTTGGCCCAAAGGTAAAGAATTCCAAGTAGCATATTCAACAAGAGTGAAAGAGGATAGCATTCACATCTGAAACAAAAGGTTAAAATTTGTCTGTTTTGCAAACGCGGTCCTAAATGATAATATTTTTACAAGCAGTTAAAGAACGAAAAAAGAATATATTGAAAGAGAACCAAATTGACAAACTGCAAACCAGAGTTGTTTCCAAATACCACCAATCCACCAGTCAAAGTCTAAAGTGCTCAGGTAGAAAAATCGATCAAATTAAACGCAGCACCGTGCCTAGACAATAGCCACTAACCAGGGCAAGAACAAGGACATATCGTGCATTTTGAACACCTTGTATACTTCATTAGTTCTATTATGAAGCACATCAAAATTGTCCATCCTGCCATACAATCTGATTGAATCAACATAAATTTTGTGGCCCTAAACAAGTATAGCTAACTTATCAAAATCCCAGTCCCTTTCCAAAAAGACAAGCAATCTCATATCTCTAGGTCACCACAACATGTTCTCATTAAAATTACCCTGCTCAATTGTGACATCTTCTTATTTTTTGAAACTTATCGTAGCATCTCTTAAATCCTAGAAAAACATATTTTTGAAGATCTCACCTCTCGCTATCATCACCGTTCAACAACTAGACTTACTAACTGAGAATGACATCTATCAAACACAATTGCAAAAAACACGTTAGCATTGATATGACGAGAGTCCCACCAAGAATTGTTATGACAAGGGGACCTGGTTCGAAAGTGACACCAAGAACAAGAGAAAGAACCATACCATGAAGCATGTTGGATACACTTCCCCTGCTATAGAAATCATAGACAAGCAGCTTCTCGTCCTTGGAGTAGTAGTATGCCCGGAGCTCCGCCACATTGCCATGCCGAATCCGCCCGACCAGCTCCATCTGCTGCTCGAAGTCGCGGCGCCCGGCGCTCACCTCCTTCAGCCTCTTTACCACCACCGTCGTGGCGTCCTCCAGCACCGCCCGGTAGGCCGTGCCGAACGCCCCCTTCCCAAGAACCTCGGCGGAGGCTCGGAGTAGGTCCTCCAAATCAAACGCCAGTGCCGGGCCCTCGAAGAACACCATCCGGTTGCCGTCCCCGGCCTTGCCTGTCACCGCCTTGGACTCCGGTGACTCCCTCCCCTTCTTGTCCCCGCTTTTGCCGGACATCACCCGGCTCACCTCCTCACTGCCGCTCCTGTTGCAGAACGTAATCAGGAGAACGGCGATGACCGTGGACACCGCGACACACCCGCCGACGACAATGGCAAGAATGGCCGCCTCGCTGAGCCGCACCCGCTTCTTCGCTGGCGCCCCGGTCGCAGGAGGAGACCGAGAGGACGAAGGCACCACCGGTGACGCCGGCGCCGACCGCGCCATAGTGTTCCCGGCGAACGCGGCATCCGGGAACCTCAGCAAGGACTTGGGCACGGGACCGTCGAGATGGTTGTTGGACAGGTTCAAGAACTGGAGCACCGGGAGTCCGAGGTCCGGGACGCGGCCGGACAGCGAGTTGTTGGACAGATTGAGCGCGACGAGCTGGGTGAGGTTAGACAGGGCGCCGGTCAGCGTGCCATTGAACCGGTTAAACGAGAGGTCGAGCACCTGCAGGCTCTGGAGGCGCGCGAGCTCGGCGGGCACAGCGCCGTAGAAGGCATTGAGCTGGAGGTGGAGGCCCGTGAGCTCGGCGAGCGCGAGAAGCTCCTCAGGGAAGGGTCCCGAGAGATTGTTAGCCCGTAGGCTGAGCACCTGCAGCGCGGTGAGGCGGCCGAGCGTGCCCGGTGGTAGGGGCCCCAAGAGGCCGAGCCCCGGGAGATGCAGCTCGACCACCCTTGAGCCGTCGGCGCTGCAGGTAACCCCCGTCCAGTTGCCACAGACGCGCGGCGACGACGCCCAGTTGATGCGCGCCCGTCCGCCTCCCCCCACCCCGGCGAGGAAGTCGAGCAGCGCCGCCCTGTCCGCGTCCGGCACACTCGCCGCCACCCCGGCGCACACCAGCAACAGCAACAGCGCCGCCACCACGCAGTGCGGCATGGCGGAGCCGGAAACAGCAGAGAGGACGCGTGGACCGCCGGCGTGCGGTCGTTCCTGGATCTGAGCCGCGGCGGAGAGGAAAGGAAGGGAAGGGATGGGACGCTGGCTGCCTGCTGGCGTGCCTGGGGAAACGTGCGCGAGGGAGGGAAGGAGGGGGTTCTACTTCTTTCTTCCTGGGGTTGGTCCCGCCGCGCTAGGCGTGGAGGTGGCGGTGTGGTTTTTGCTGGATTTGAGGGGAGGGGTGAGCCGGTGACGGGTAAGCCAACGGCGAAGCAGCGTAGCGGTGGCGGTGGCAAAAAACTCTCCCGCGCCGCGTGATGGCTACGGGGTTTTTTGGTTGGTTCGC